>JAOXNR010000031.1:1143910-1161093 GCA_028571225.1 Parsonsia alboflavescens
AGAATTCAGAAATGGATTTTTATATATTTATCAATTTAGTGTATTAACTTTTTAATTTTAACAATTTAGTCCCAAAAAATTTTTTGAATGGAAACTGCCCGGTTTGGCATCTAACTGGCCGGTCCATCGGTTCACCGATTGAACCGGCCGGTCCAAAACGATTCTTATAAATTATGCCGGTTTTCTATAAAAATGGTTTTTATCCTTGAACCGGACCGGTCAAGTGGTCGGTTCCCAGTTTGACCGGTCGGACCGACCGGTCCGATCCGGTCCAAAAAAGCTTGCTTTTAGGTTTTATTTTATAAAATTTTTCTTTTTAAAAAATAACTTTTTACATCAAGATATTTTTTTTTCTTAGTAGTTGACTTACACACACGCGTACATATAGAGCAATGCTAACAAGAGGGCCTAGTTGTGTGTGGCTTGTGCACTTGGTAAAATGACGTCATTTTCTCAGATTTTGGAAAAACGAAAAAAAAAAAAAAAAAAAGAGCAAATGTGGACCAACTCTCTCTCTCTCTTTCCTTCTCTGCTTCGTACAGATTTGAACACCGGAAGGCCGCGGCGTGGAACGATGCTGCTGGTGAGAGAGGGGTGAAGAAGGTGTTCAAATAGGGAGGAGAGGGGTCCAATTTGTAGGTGAGAGAAAGAAATAGGGTTAGAAGGTGGTGGTGGTGTAGGTGGTGCCGGCTCTGCTCGGTGGTCTTGATAGATTGCAGTTTTGGTCCTTACACAGATCTCTATGTACCCCTTACTTGTAGTCTTATGCATGTCCATCTTCAATTAGCAGACAACTGTCCTTCCTGGTCACTGAAGCAGTTTTACTACATACGTTGATTGGCTTCAAGTGCTAAAGAAAGAATTATAGAAGCCTCAGGAATGGCAGTTGAATTACTATAG
Source organism: Parsonsia alboflavescens (assembly GCA_028571225.1). Taxonomy (NCBI): domain Eukaryota; kingdom Viridiplantae; phylum Streptophyta; class Magnoliopsida; order Gentianales; family Apocynaceae; genus Parsonsia; species Parsonsia alboflavescens. Next base: position 1,144,811 of record JAOXNR010000031.1, read on the forward strand.
ATTGAGGCTAACTCGCACAGGACATTAATTTGGATTTTGGATCGAGAATTTGGTGGAGCTTGATGCAAGAACAGTGTCGAAAAGAATGACTAAAGAGAAGAAAAGGTGGAAAAACAGTAAAAACACACAAGTTTTCAAAAAAAAAAACCCGATCAAAGTAAAAAATTATCAAATAATCAAAAGCTGTTGAAAACAATGAGAAATGAAATATTTAGAGCCCTAAACAAAACCTAAACCTAATCGGAATTCAAAAATAATGAAATTAAGAAAATACCCTTAAAAATAGTAAATTGAATGTCACTGAAAACATAAAATCTCATTAAACTCCCTCAAGATAACTTTGGATGGCCAAAAAAGGCCCTGCACCACAGCAAAGAAGTGATTTTTGTTCATTGGACCGTTCCGGATCACCCAGTCAATTTTGAATCCAATCCGAACTCAGACCAGTGCCTCGGGAATTGTGCCTGGCATCAGAGCTTATCTAGCATAGGCAACCAACGTTGAGGTCTATTCTCTTCGTGAGTATACAGATCTGGGTTTTGGATGGTTTTGGAGCTGATCGGTTTCTTCAATTTATCCAACCTATTACAAGAAATCAAATACTAGTAATACTTCCAATGTTCTGATTATATAGCTAAACTCTACTGATCTATATGTTGCTTGTCAGCGGGTCTTGCTCGATCCGTTAAAATAGTTTTAGCTAATTTTCTTCTTCCATATGTTGATTTCTTTTGGGGTGGTTGGATAAGTTTTATTGTAGAAAGGAAATGTTCTTAGCATCTACAAATTTTGTTCCTTTTCTTTTACCGGGTTGTGGCATGATGGAGGGAATAGGCTATTAAAATTTTGATTTTTATCAGCCTAGCAGGAGTAGTTATAAACTTATAATTGATTCATTTCGATTCATTTAATGTATCTTAATTTCAAAGAGGATAAAGAAATAGTTGTGGGAAGAATAGTTTCAAGCCAAAAAGGGACATGGACCATGAATTTTGTTGAATTCACTGTGGTTAGTTTTTTGAATCTGGATTTTCTTGCAATTGATTTTATTTTTCTTCAAGGGGTTTTGCATTCCCGAATAGTTTTTGGCCTTTCATTCTTTTGTTATGAAATTTAATTGACTTTTTCCTTATTTGGAGCCCAGTCGTGCTTTTCAAGAGCTTGGCCTATTTTGGACATTCTCTTTGAGTGCAAAAGTGCGGAAGTTAAAATCATTTTGGATCTATATTATGTTTTTTAATTTCTGGTCATCTTTATTAACTTTAAATTTTTATATGGAACCTTTAACTTGTTTAAGTTGAGGGAGTTGTGAATAATAGTTCTTAAAAATATACAGGTTATTTTGGTCTTCAACTTTTCAGTTCCAATGTGTTGCTATATTTTTGCAATGGTCTCTTGTAAATTGACTGTTCTGAGTTTTTTCTTGTTCCGGGAGGCATGATCGTTTCTAGCTGTTTGTCCTTTAAGTTGCCAGAATACAAAGGAAATACTTGCCGTATGGCCTTTGAGTGGATGGTTATTTGTGGAATATTGATGAGTCTGGAGTTTACTTTGTTGCTTATTAACCTTTTCCTTTGAGTTAGTTTAGGCATTTTAGCATATACACATTCTGAATATGCATTTCTATAGGTCAAAACTAAACTCTCCCTATAGACATATATATTTAAACTCTTAGAATCTGTTGAATAAGCTATAGTTGACACAATTATTTTTTGATAGTCTCAACTCACCCTGTAGAGCACAAAGTAACATATATGGATGAGTTTTCTGCTGGTTTTTGTGTTCACTCTTCTGGGTTAGAACAACATATATATATATTTCTAAGGATTCATAATAAATGATGTTCTATGAATTCATTGACCAAAGACAAAGGAATTGAAAAACTGAAGCTAAACTTTGATCCTCTAATTCTTTGACCCTCTGAAACTGTAGAGTGTGGTACTTGTTCTCACTTTGAATCAGATATTAGAAATTGGATTTTTAGTATGTCATGCTATTGCATAGACAACGGGATTGGAAACATTATAGCTAAAGGGTGCAATTAGAAGAAATTTATTTGAAGGATAATCTTTGTGTTCTATGTGGTTATCTATTCAAGCGTTCTTAAGAATGTTGCACAATAAAATTAGTATTCGCGTTGGGTTTGTTAATGTGATTCTCGTCGGGAACAGAACTTCTGAAAATGCCTTCCGTTTACTGAAAATTCTATATTTGTGTTCTATTGATTTTAGTTTTAATTAAAATTATGTAAATAACATGCGGTTACGTCAACCTCTGGAAATCACAATGGTCAAGTACAAGGAGACAAGTGATTTAAATAGTTATGTTGGACCGGGATGATTTCGTAAATCGATCTCCTAGACTGACTAGTGGTCATTATATTTTGAGGGTTAACAACTTGGAGATAGATTTATCTCCATCTACAATTAGGCTATTCATACACAGATCTGCATCTATTTTAGCACAAGCATTTATATTCTCGAGCTAACCATCAGTTCCATATGCAAGTGGAGCCATTGTCTTGCTCCCTGAAGCAGAGCTTGAGAAGATATTCAAATTCATGAACATCTTATTGTATCTGCAAGGGGAAGGTATTGACATATTTTTCTTCTTCGTAAATAAAGTATTAGCAAGTTTGAAAATCAATTTTTTTTCTTTCAATAATTTGTTCGTTAATTCTTGATTAGGGATTTCAAGATTGCGTTTTTACTCTGCTTAGGTAATGAAGTTGAAAGTAATTTTTATTTTCACTTCATGCAGGCCATGGATCATATTGTGGCATGGAGCATTGGGATGAGCAGCATGAATCTCTGCTATTATGAGTCCTCTCCTGTTTACTTGCATCCCAAAAGTATGTTTCTCTTTCCTTGAATGAAAAACAAAAAAAGAAATGATAAGAAAGTAAACTCATTACAATTTACAAACAAATATATGTTAGTTCCATCCTTTGACCTCATTTTTGTCTACATAACTAATATTTCCCTTTGTAGGAAGAGTCTCAACAAAGCAACATGAATGAAGGAGAACTAAAAGAGGTGTAGTCGAGAAATAAAGTGAACAAGATATGCAGTTAAGAGAATTGTTTACAGAGTTCACAGATCACCTAACTAGGATTCACAAGAGGTTAGCTTTTGAAAAGGCTAATGTCAATGAATGTCTTTGAAAGTGAAGTTGTGTTCTAGATACTCTGTCTATATTATATTATAACAATGCGGAATATTTTAACTTCAACCAAACAGAATCAACTAGATAGAATTTAAAAGCTTAAGCTGATAGCAGAGGCTCAACCTACTCCTCTTAACCTAGTTCAAGCACGGGCCATCATTTTCCAACGGCATGGTCATTGGGCACGACTGCCGGGACCCAAACCCCAGCACCACCTCATCTTCACACCCACATAACCCGGGACGTATCATTCCCCCCTGTTAAGGGAGGTTCGTCCTCGAAACTATGCGCTTTAGTGGAAGGTGCAACATTGCGCTTAGGTGGAGAATGCAACAATGCGCTAGGGGTGGGATTCGAACCCGCGACCTTGGCTTTGATACCAAACTAAGAAGATGGTTGACGCAAAAACGGAATAATGATGGGAAGAAAGATAGAACATTGAACTGTAATCAACTTCCCTCGAAAGTCTTTCACAGGAAAGGGCGAATCAAGGATAAAACGACAATATTCTTAAGATACTAAGAGAGATGAATTTTATTGCCGGAAACTCAAAACTTTTTAAAAAACAATGATGTCATTCAACACAAAAAAAATCAGCCTTAAATAAACCCTAGAACAAAAATGAGAAAACTACAAAAAGACCCCTAAAGTTTTTGAAATGCTCGAAAGTTCATCCAGATGACCCCGGAAGGCCGAAAAATGACTTTGGTCATAGCATAGCAATGAGTATTGATCCCTAGACCAATACAGATAGACCCGTAAAATTTGAGCCTTTTCTGACCCTATTGCAACTTTTCAGTTCTTACGAATCGACCCCAAAAAACTATTTCTTTCACCTCCGATTGTTTTGAAACTTCTTCTGAAGCCTTTTGGACCTACGTGGGCCCTCTAGAATATCTCCGTGGGCCAGCTTTGCGTCAATGGTGCTACAACCATGCCAAAAGCTTAAGTTGATAGCAGTGGCGCAACCTACTCCTATTAACCCAGTTTAGACACCGGCCACCGTTTTCGAACGGCATGGTCATTGGGCACCACTGCCGGGACCTGAACCCTCGCACCGCCTCACCTCTCATTGGAGACACAACAGTGCGCTTCGCACCACATCATCTTCACACCCACATGACCCGAGACGTATCAACAATTGACCTCAAGGCTACAGATGTTAAGTGCCATAAATGCCAAGGTTTTGGACATTATGCCAACCAATGTCCTCACAAGAGGAACATCATCTTGAATAACAAAGGCTTGGTAGAATCGGCTAGTGAAGAGCAAGGAGAGGAATTTTATTCTAATTTAGTTTATGTGCAAATGTGTATGATTAGAAGGGTACTTAGCACACAAGCTAGTGAGGAGGAGGAGGACTTGCAAAGGGAAAACTTATTCCATACAAGATGTTTGATAGAAGGACATTGTTGTAGTGTCATTGTGGATAGTGGTAGTTGTGTCAATGTTGCAAGTACTTACTTGGTTGAAAAGATGAAATTGCCATGCCTAGACCATCCTAAACCTTACAAGCTTGAATGGTTGAATGATAGTGGTGAAGTAAAGGTTGGAAAGCAAGGGAGAATTTCATTTTCTATGGGAAAGTACCATGATGAGGTGCTTTGTGATGTGGTGGCTAAGTAAGCAACACACTTGTTACTTGGAAGACCATGGCAATATGATAGGAAGGTGATATATGATAGTTTCAAGAACAAGCATACTTTGGAATTTGATGGAAGGAAGATACATTTGAGCCCTTTAAAGCCTCATGAAGGTTACATGGATCAAAGAAAAATTCTTGAGAGAATAAAATAATTTTATGAAGAAAAAGAAAAGAGAGAAAATGAGGGAAAGCCGAGAGAGATTGAGAGAAAAAAACTGAGAAGGGAAGGACTGAAAAATCTGGAGAGATGAAGGCAGCAAAGTTGGACAGAAAAGAGAGTGGAAAGAACAAGGGAGAAATAGCGAGGAAAAATGGAGAGAAAATGAGTTTTTATGCAAAAGAAAGACAAGTGAAGAGTGCTTGTATGATCTTCAAGCCTTTAGTCTTACTTATGTATAATCATTCATTGGTATCTACTGTTTTTGATGATGACACTAACACATCTCTTCCTAGTGAAGTTTGTTCTATCTTGAAGGAATTTGAAGATGTCTTTCCGGAAGAGTTTCCACAAGCATTGCCACCAATGAGAGGGATTAAGCATCAAATAGATTTGATTCCGGGAGCTCCATTACCTAACAAGGCAGCCTATAGGACCAATCCAGAGGAGACTAAGGAGCTACAAAGATAAGTGGAAGAGCTCCTTTCCAAAGGCTATGTTAGGGAGGGCATGATCCCTTGTGTGGTGCCGGTTTTGCTCGTTCCTAAGAAGGATGGAACGTGGAGAATGTGTGTTGATTGTTGATCAATCAACAAAATTACTATAAAGTATCGCTTCCCCGTCCTTCGTTTAGATGACATGCTTGATGAATTAAGTGGTAGTACATGCTTTTCTAAGATTGCTTTAAAAAGTGGCTATCACTAAATTTGCATGAAAGAAGGGGATGAATGGAAAACCGCTTTTAAAACAAAACATGGATTATTTGAGTGGCTTATAATGCCCTTGGAGTCACAAATGCACCTAGCACATCATGAGATTGATGAATCATGTTCTTAGGGATTGCATAGGTAAATTTGTGGTAGTCTACTTTGATGATATTTTGGTTTATAGCAAGAGTATAAATGGACATGCTAGTCACCCGAGGGTAGTTTTTGCTATTCTTAGACTTGAAAAGCTATATGCTAACTTGAAGAAATGTTCATTTTGTTTACCTCAAGTTGTATTTCTTGGTTATATTGTGTCATATCAAGGAACACATGTTGATGAAGAAAAGGTAAGGACCATCAAAGGTTGGCCAACATCAAAAGGTGCAAGTGAGGTACGAAGCTTTCATGGTCTGACATCATTTTATAGAAGATTTGTGCCTAATTTTAGTACCATTGCAGCTCCCTTAACTGAAATTAGTAAGTTCAAAGTGAAGTTTAGATGGGAGAGTCAACAAGAGAGTGCCTTTCAAATGCTTATGACAAAACTTGTTAGTACACCTATTCTTTCCTTACCCGATTTTTCCAAAGTTTTCGAGATTGAGTGTGATGCTTTCGGGGTGGGAATTGGGGCTGTTTTGATGCGTGAAAGAAACCAATTGCTTACTTTAGTGAGAAGTTAAATGTAGCTAATTTGAATTACTCTACATATGATAAAGAATTGTTTGCTTTGGTTAGGGCCTTGGAGCATTGGCAACACTACTTATGGCCAAGGGAGTTTGTTATTCATTCCGATCATGAGTCCCTCAAGTACTTGAAGGGTCAATCAAAGCTCAGCAAAAGGTGTGTAAAGTGGGTGGAATTCATAGAGATGTTTCCCTACATCATACAATACAATAAAGGTTACGAAAATGTGGTAGCGGATGCTTTATCAAGAAGGTATTCCTTACTTACTACTCTTGATGTGAAGTTGCTTGGATTTGAATTTATTAAAGAACTTTATGAAGATTATGATGACTTCAAGAACATCTTTGTTGTTTGTGGGAAAGGGGCTTATGACAAGCTTTACTTGCATGATAGTTTTTTATTTAGAGAAGACGAATTGTGTGTGCTTAAATGTTCTCTAAGGAAGTTGATAGTTGTTGAAAGTTCTGGGGGAGGTTAATGGGATATTTTGGCATTTCAAAGACTTTAGATACTCTTAAGGAGCATTTTTATTGGCCTCAATAAAGAGAGATGTAATTAAAGCGTGTGAATCATGCATTGTTTGTAAGGAAGCTAAGTCTACTATAAAACCACATGGTCTCTACAAGCCTTTACCTATTCCTTATGCACCTTGGGAGCATGTTTCTATGGATTTTGTACTTAGCCTACCTAGGTCTAGGAGTGGTAAGGATTCAATCCTTGTGGTTGTTGATAGATTTTCCAAGATGGCTCACTTTATTGCTTGTTCAAAGGTTGATGATGCATATAATGTTGCAAACTTGTTTTTCAAAGAAGTGGTTAGATTGCATGGAATTCCTAGAACTATTGTTAGTGATAGGGATACCAAGTTCTTGAGCTATTTTTCGAAAGTGCTTTGGGGTTGTTGGGAACAAAATTGTGTTTTTCCACTACATATCACCCTCAAACGGAAGTAGTGAATAGAACTCTAGGAGCATTGCTTAGAACCATAAACGAAAAGAACTTAAAATCATGGGAAGAATGTTTACCTTTCATTGAATTTGCTTATAATAGATGTGTACATTCTTCCACTCACTACTCTCTCTTTGAAATGGTTTATGGCACTAACCCTCTGACACCTCTAGACTTGATTCCTTTGCCCGTGACCGAAATACAAAGTTTAGATTTCTAAAGGAAGGCTAAAATGATTAAAAAGCTGCATACCAAAGCAAGGGAAAACATCCAAATGCAAACACAAAGATATGCCAAACAACACAACAAAGGATGAAAGGCGATGAAGTTCAATGTTGGTGATTGGGTTTGGATTCATTTGAGAAAGGAATGGTTTCCTCAATTTCGAAAAACTAAGCTTGAACCAAGAGGTGATGGACCATTCCAAATCATAGAAAAGATGAATGACAGTGCCTAGAAAGTGGATCTCCAAAGTAAGTATAATGTAAGTTCAACATTTAATGTTAGTGACCTTTCACCTTTTGATGTAGATGAAGCCGATTCGAGGATGAATCCTTTCGAGGTGAGGAGGAATGATGGTGATCCATTGCCTATAATACCAGCCGGTCGTATTACAAGAGCCAGAGCAACTAAGTTAAGGAAAGCATTAATCACATTTGTGCAAGGAAGAGAAGAAATGCTAGACTTTACTACAATGTTTGAAGCACAATCATCAATGGAGGATGAATCAAGGAAAGAGCTCAACTTGTGGATGATAGAAGCCATGGGAAGCATTGGAAGTCAGGTCGGACAGTTTGCAAAAATTCTGCCAGAAAATTTTAGTTTTAATCCTCTGTTTTTATAGCTTTGTAATCTTGACTTTAGTTGGACTTTTCCATTTATTGCTAGTTGCTTTCTTTATGTTTTAAACTCGCTTAAGGTGGCTAATTAAATCCCTAATCCTAATTGAAGTTGAGCCTATAAATAGTCAATCACTTATATTGCATTTTAACAATTAACTCTACAAACACTTTCATAAATTTGAATAAATTCCAAATGGATTGAAGTTGCTCCAACCGAGAGTGTAGCTTAAAGCTCTTCTAGGGTTTTTAGTTAAACTTCAGGGATCTCAATGCTTGGCTAGGTAATTGAGTTGAATTGATGGGACTCAATCCATTAAATCATATTGGAAGACAATTGGTCAATGGTTCTAACTTCAATCTCTTGCATAAAGTCTTGGAAAATCATGAATTGAAGTGATCGAAATTTTAGATTTGATGAACAATGAATTGCTTCCAAATTTGAGATCACATCAGTGACACTTTGGATGAAGATATGGAATGTTTTAATAAATTAAATGAAGTCAATTTTTAGTCTTTACATTCAAGGGAGAAAGCATCGGGATATAGTTTTCCACATATGCTGACATTATTCATTCACCGTTCCACAAGAGATTCCCACTTTGCCCGTCAAATACGCTAATGTCTGACTTTAGATGGAGTCCCAATCCATCGCATGGTCACAGTTCGTTCAATACTGCTCCCCGAACCATCTTTCAAAGTGTCATCTTTCCTTAATTTTTAAACTTACAGCTCCTTTCAAATGTCTTCCATCGAATCGGTCCAATATTTAAAGAAGAATATTTGAATCTTTTGCTCGCAAATAAAACTTGGAAAGGACCAAAGTATAACCATTGTAAAAGGTCGGGTGGGGCCTTACCCGTTCAAGAGCACAATAAGGAAGTGTTTGGATTGTGACTTATCTGAAAAAATAAACACTTAAATGATTTGTCTAAGCTTTTGCAAAAAATCATAAGTTGCGAAAAAAAAAAAATCAACGTTTTTTTTTTTAAAGCAGTGTCCGAGCTAATTTTCAAACACCTCAACATTTCGTTTATCCAGAAGAGTATTGGTGGGATTTGAACTCGAGACCTATGGTCTGCGAACTCGCCACTTTATCCACTGGGGTGTCCCCAAAGGGGGAAAAAAAATCAACATTTGACTTATTTTTTAAAGTTACAACAACTAATTTATAAAAAAAAACCACTTAAACTATAATTTTTTTATTCATCTTGAAATAACATTTTTTAAAAAAGAAATTATATTAATGTATTGTGTTCAAAAAATAATTTAAGTATACATAAATAGACTAAATGTTAATGATTAATATAATATAACTTATACAATACGAATATTTTATTAAATTCTAAAAAATTATAATAAAAATAAAAATTTCAGAAAAAAGAAGTAAAAGTGAATTTTTATCCAAATAACTTTTATTTTTTAAAAGTATTTATAGATTAATGCACCCAAACACAAAATAATTTAATTTAAAAACAAAAAAGGACCTCTTTTATGAAAATACTATTAAAAAAGAACTTATTTTATAAATCTATCCAAACACGCTCCAAAGTCTTAACTTCTCTCTCTTAGTTTTTAGAAAATCTGTCTATGATGACAAAGGATTTCATAGACTCGTGCAGGTACTTCCTCCTAGTTTGCAAATTTTAAAAATGTAAGAAAATGAGAGAAGGTTTAGGTTAAAAAGAAAAAAAGAAAAAGAAAAATGATTTATGACTAGAATTGTTTTTGATTTTTTTGAAAGAAAAGAAAAGAAAGTACATAAATGTTTGGAAGTTATATGGAAGAAAAGAAGGACGAAAAGTCAAGTGTTGTTCCTAAGCAATAATACGTGAAATTTAAAAGTTTTGAGGTTGGACATGATGAGGATAAATGAAGAATAAAAATATTTTAAAGATTATTTTACAAAAATAACTTCTTGTACAATACTATATTCTATTCAAAATATATTTACCTTTTACACTTGATTTAGAATAATTGAACATTCTATTTTTTAAAATTAATTAAAATTTTAATAAAGAATCAGCATTAGAGTGTTAAAATTTAACTAATTAATCTAACCACATTTTTAGACTTTATTCAATTTTACACGGAATAAGACATTCAATTTTGAAAAAGAATGGACATTATAAGGTTGAAATTGAACTAATTAATTAGTTAAACTATTTTCTTAAAATTTGTCTAACTCAACTCACATTTAATTCTGGTCGGAGAGATTATAGTTATATTTCAAAATTAGTTAAGTATGAATTTCGTCAAATAAATTATAAAAGGTAATTAGGGAAGTCCTTGATGAGGACAATTGTATGCATCCTGTTTTCTATCAAGTTTGGCCCCCTCTCTCACGTTGAGCACTCAAAAGGTTGTCGGTTCAACAATGTCAAATTAATTGGTCCCGCAGAGCAGAAGTTTCCGTAGAAAGCAAAAGATGCATGCATGTTGTTCTCATATTATTACTATATATATATATATATATATATAGAATTGCTATATAAAAAGTAACTGTTGGGACACAATCATTAAAACAATATCATTTTGATAGCGAAATAAATGGGTGTGAAGGATACATGAAATTATTTTGCTGCCAAAACGATATTGTTTTGCCAATTGCGTTTCATAGCAATTTTATATATTTATATGTCTATACCTTTGGGAATTAATTCAGCAGTACCCTACACATAATCCAATTAAACTTTCCATATATAGTTGCATTCATTTACAGCCCCTGAGCTCTAGCCGTTACTCAATCACAATCATCGGAATATGCCTTATAAACATTTGCAGATCTTTCTACTCTTGATCTTCTTGGTTGCATCGATATCCCACGATACAGCTCGTACCAATAATATTCTTGGAATCGAAGCCAAACCCATGATCAACCAAGGTAATTAAACAAGCTAAGTATGTAATACTGATTTTGTAATATTACTGATACGTTTGTTTTTATGACTGATTTTGGGGTTACAGGAGGTTATACGAGGATGTTCGGTAGCCTAGGATTAGTTTGTGTTTGTTGTGATGACAAAAGAGGTGACTGTAGAAGCTTATCGGAAGAAGGGTCTTCTTGCACGTCGGGGAAACTCCAATGCATTCCATGGAAACATCAACCTTGATACTAATTCACTCCCAAATTAGTATGCTATGCTGCAAATAACTTGATATATGTATAAAATGCTATTACTATAATGGTAGTAGTTCGTTTCATGCTAAATAAATATGGAATAAGTATATGAACAGCAGAATAATCATATACTTTAATTTCTGGGGGGTTTAATATATACTCATTTGTTATACCCGTTCATTAGCCTTGAGATCTCTAAAATGTTAAATATAAAATTTACACATTTTGAGAGTAATATAAACTTAATAAATAAGTCATTTAAAAATATTATTTCTAATTCAATAAATTAAGGGAGATTTCTTAACATTTCTTAGTGAAAAACATTTGTAGTTATTTCTTCGAGTACACCGTCTCTGTTGCATACTAAAATCTTGTGACCTTTCCAATATTGGTAACTCCGGATGCTACGCTGCACAATTGATCATGAGAAAAGACGGGTTTCTTAAAAAATTTTCACATTAGACAAAGATTTACCTTGACTTATATTAATAATCATGGCAGAAGAAACCATAAGAGGAAATTGTCTTCTTTGGAACTTGAACTGTTGCCTTGAATCAGATGGAGTCTATGTCATTCTTTGAATAAATGTTTTCTACACAATGTTAATTCCATTAAGAACTTTTGCTTCAATCACGTGATCTCCAAATCTTGTCATGATGAGTTTTGTTTCGTTACATAATCTAGAAGATTGGTCAATGTTAAGCAAAAACATGAAGGGAACTCCATCTTTCAATGTCATTTCGTGGTTTGGAACTCTATAGCACTGAATGGTATTAAGAAATTTGGATATATAAATTTCCTCAAGCATCTCTATATTGGTGTCGGATTTGCAAACAACAACTGCACTCAAGTATGTTTTGCCTCCTTTTCAGAAAGTGATATCATATAGTTATTTAATAACTCAACCATATCCAGAGTTGGAGCAAGAATTGTCTTCTCTTTGCAAAGATTGTTCTAAAAGTTGTCGATAACTCACATTATCATAAGTTGCACATACTACATCTGCAATAGGATCACTTGAACATTTCATCATCAAATCTTCTAGAATTCGTACTTTTGAAATACCATTGATTGAGTTACCTATGTCTCCATTACCGATAGCTAAAGTCCAATTTCAGAATCTTTTTAGCTCAGTGACATCACCATCGACTTGGTTCCTGTGATATCTCGCCCCCCATTGGGAATAATATGTATGGATATGATATCTTGCCCTACGTTGGGAATAATATGTATGGATATGTATGTATTGATAAGGATATGTCTAAGTACCCATCGTCAACTTGGGATATCAGTTTGGCATAGCAAGGTAGATTTCTAAGTAGTTGATTATGGGCATTATCAGGCCCATAATTGAGTTTTGGACTGGAGGGCTCGGGGTGTGACAGTTGGTATTAAAGCATGATTATGGTTCTGAGCTACTGCATGGGCGTAGCAAGGATGCTAGTTATCTAAGAGCATCTTTCTTTGTCAATTTCATAATTTGATAGTCATTGCATAGGTATGATGAATTAACAGATGCTTTCGGAATATTTTGCTTTGTTCCCTTTGCAATAACCGGTAATATTTGTTTGAAATCTCCTCTTAGGACCACTATGTTCCCTCCAAAAGGTTGTTCAGAACTTAGAGGATTACTGAACCGCATTATGTCTTTCAAACTTCTATTTCCAATTCATCAAAACAATGCCTATAAGATGATTAAGTATAATAAATATGGCTTCAAAATAATGGTTCTTCGCATACACATTAAGATATTTTGGTTGACAGAAGAGGAAATTAGATTACTGAAGGAGGGAGTGTTTATTATGATGCAGGAAATTTCAGAGTGGGCTGGACTTGCACGCTATCTTGCAACTTGTTCTTGCCAGCAAAGAAGATTAGGGCGGAGAGTATCTCTTGGAGTGTGCTCTGATGATCAACTTAGATCGAGTTTTAAGAGAGGTTGAAGAGAGAACTTAAGGAAGAAGATAGCTTGAGTGGTATTTGAAAGACTTACCTCTCTCTGGCATGGAGACCTCTAATTATAGGAGATTAAGTGGATGGCATATTATTTATTTAGAAGACCTTTATAGTTAGTCCCAAATGGTTCCTATAGGTATAGTACGGGATGTATTTAAGATTCCCTAATTATCTCAAGTATGCAGAGAGGCCGTCTTAATCCTGTCGGTCACCTTGTTATCCTTTGTACTTGCTCACATTTAATGAGTACGTTGCAATAGGGATAGGACACATGTTATGTTGTCGTCCTCTAATCCTGCACTCACTTCCTTGACTGTATCGCAGTTACTCACTTCATGTAACTCAGTAGTGAGTCATCTCGACCGTAGCCTGCATTGCGGGCATGCTCTAAAGCCTTAGCTAGCACCTTAGCGGGGTGTTAGCTAATTTGTAAGTGCAAGTATACATATCATTAACAAGTAATAAAGTGATCAAATAAATATCATCCCACAGAAAGTATATGAATAAAAATAAGTACCAATCTAACAAACAACTTTCTTCCAAGTCAAAGGAATAAAAAAGGTTGAGTTTTTAGGATTTAAAACAAAGCAACAGAAATATTTTAGAACATATTAATGGATAAAAAGCCTAGAATTACAATTTCATCAAAGACAAATTCAAGTGAGAAAAATCCTTTTCCACCTATAATAATTATGCAAGTTGATTAACCGTGACATATAAATTCCTTTAGTTCTCTTTCAAGCAATTAAAGAACTTACCCAATGAATTACTGAAGCTATATGTCTATGCCAATGCAAAAAGAATGAGTAGATAAAGAACAAGTCACAATATAGTTATCCAAGGTAATTAGGTATATGTTTATCCTAATTATGAATAAAATTAACTCATCACAAGTCAATTCTAACAAGAGTTATTTGTTCACAGAAATAAAAACCGAAAGTACTCTTCCAATTTCTAAAGGGTTTATCAAATAAAAAGAATATCAATCTTCTTAACAAATAAAACATGAACAAATAAGTCAATAAAACATAATCACCATATGAAGAAATAAGAGTTAACTCAAATAAATTGACTAAGAATCCATTGCAATTCTAGAACAAATAACTTAGCTACTCATCATCATCTCAAAAAAATACAAGATAAAAATTGAAACATAAGAAGAGTAGAAAGAAATAAAGAAATTAATTACAAACTCTTAAATCCTCAATCTCTCTTGATGAACTCCAAGATGGCTTCCTCCAATAAATCTTGCTTGTAAAGAAAATAAGAATATGAGAGATCAGATAGATTAGAAAACTAACCTATTTATAGAAGACTAAGATACTAAAACTAAACTAACTATTACAAAAAAAGGTATTTTCCTAATAAGAATAGGAAGTAGTTTTCCTTCTTGACTTTGTCTTCCGATTTCTTCTCGAATTTGAATTAAGCAACTTCCAATTCTTTTCCTTCTTGACTTCTAATTCCTCCAAATATTCTTCTTGTTGAACTAGGATTTTTCTTTCTCCTTAAATTCCGCTTTTGCCCTTTTTTCAATCTTTTCCATAAAAATTCCTACAATTAAAGAATTAAGTGTGGGAGTAAAAATATTCCACAAATTGGCATAAAATAACCAGAATTACCAATAAATAATTCATTAAAAATCATATAAAATTAGTTATTTTATTGCCTTATCAAACATGCCCACACTTAAACTTTGCTTGCCCTCAAGCAAATTAAAACAAAGGAAAGAAAAACAACTTGAAACGTTCTCAATAAAATGACCTTTTAAAAAAACTTTCAAATTCAACCAGGACTTCTTCAAACAAATGACCTTATTTTACAAGTAATGATATAACAA
The DNA here is from genome assembly GCA_028571225.1 of Parsonsia alboflavescens. Classification (NCBI taxonomy): domain Eukaryota; kingdom Viridiplantae; phylum Streptophyta; class Magnoliopsida; order Gentianales; family Apocynaceae; genus Parsonsia; species Parsonsia alboflavescens. Next base: position 1,159,873 of record JAOXNR010000031.1, read on the forward strand.
TAAAAATATCAAAATAGCTAAGAATCAAAACATTCAAGACCCAAATCCCACAATTTCAGAAATCTCTTCCTCAAAACATGTTAAGTGCATGTGTGATAAGTTTGTCAATCAAGATTCAACACAAATACTTAATCAACTCAGTGTGACCATATAAAATCTTTTATGCTAAAATTTTTTAGAAAATCAAGTCTCACATGCTTATAGTAAAATGAGAAAACAATTAAGAGTTCACAAGGTAATCAAGAAACAATATAGTCATTGAAAATTCACAACCATAAGCTTGTAAACTGACACACTCTCCACTAATGAATTGAAGTTGGTCTACTCGAGTCAAATAGGACCGTAGGCTTGTAATGTTAGGTTAGGGAATTGGTTATCAAACGAAGGATAAGGATATAATAAAAATATCAAGAAAGTTATAATACATAAATGCCCACAATCTTTCTTTTGAACAAAACAACCATATATCAATCTCCTTCATCAACAATTATAACACATCCCTTCAATAAGAACTTTGTTCTTATATCACCTTTATTCAACACTTCTGATATGTTCACAAATTTGGAAGGAATTCATCATTCGTCAAATCCAAAATTTCGACCCAAACCAAATTGTGATTCTTCAAGACTTTATGCAAGAGATTCAAGCTAGAACCATTGACCAATTGTCTTCCAATATGATCTAATGGATTGAATCCCATCAACTCAACTTAATTAAACTCGCCAAGCATTGAGATCCCTAAAGTTTAACTAAGAACCCTAGAAGAGCTCTAAGCCACACTCTGTTGGGATTTATGCCCACAAAGGCTATCATTTTCTGAGAAAAAGTGTAAAAGACTATAATCTTAATCAGAAATTTTATACATATTAGCATACATGCAATAAGGTCCAAATTGATTTAAATAGGTGATCTGTGTGTTGGGACGTTCAACATAGTAAGGTGCGGATCACCGGAACTTTGAATCATGAGGAATTAGTTCTTGGCCAATTAATGGAATTGGGCATTCCATTGAACAAAGGTCATAAGACATTAGTCTCCTTTGAGTAGAGTGACTTACCTTTAGTCATTGGGTAGTGCTCCCAAACTATGTGTTAGCACATTTTGTATGTGTAGACAAGAACATTCAGTGATTGTTCTTTGAAGATACTATCAAAGAAGAGAGAACTAATATCACTGTTGCTACTGCGTGGACACTTCCCCATGACATGAGTATGGGTTGGT
>JAOXNR010000031.1:1169205-1184697 GCA_028571225.1 Parsonsia alboflavescens
TCGTTTTCCGTCGACTTTAATCGCCTTCTTTTATAACAGGCTTTTCAGCATTTTTCACAAAGAGGCCAACGCCCTTTCCTGTAGAATCACCACCGCCATGACGGACCTACCACACAGGGCTACTCCAACCCAAGTGATCCCCACCTCGACTAGGAGTCTGGCCACTTTCTATACTTGGACTCACCGGCAGAGTTCCGCTAGACAATCCAACCTCTAAAAGTTTCTCCAAGTGATCGGTATCACTCCAAGAATGGTCGGAATGCTGAGGATTCGAACTTCCAAGTTTGAAATATTTTGATCACGTATAAATTGATAAAGCATTGAAATGATCAAAAAAGAAACGGAATAAAAAATAATTTCATCAAAAAACTAAAAGCATTTTATGAAGATTAAAGTCTAAGAATTTCTCATGGGCTTGGCACGTGACTAGAAGGCTTGGCACTGGTCGTCATGGCTACTCATAAATTTTCAAGAGATCAAGAAAATCAATACGAAACATTTAACGATCTTTTAGTTCAAATATGTGAGATTATTTTGATGAAAATTTCTTAATAACCTCTTATACTTATTGTTTTATATCCACTTACGTAATGGTCGCACTTCTCTTAAAAGTTTTCTCAATTTAAATGAATATATTAGAAAAAAAACTCAGAAAATTTATATTTCATAATTTCAAACTCAACTGCTATTCCCTTTTTATCTTAATACATATAGTGGGGGAAAATGTGACCATGCAGCACCCAAAAGGGGAAAAAGAAAAGAAAAGAAAAAATCAACCCAAATAATAATAATAAAGGAAAGCCTCAACAAAATTTGCAAGAACTCAAGATGAAGAAGTGAGTGGCTGTTGTCTCCCATTTGACGAACCATTTTCATGTGTCTTGGTGGATTTTTCATTCTTCTTCTTCTTTAAGAAGAGAATCCAAGTAATCACTTCTGAGCACACTGCAATTGCTCCCAGAGCACCCATGAAAATTACATATCCCAATCTCCATCTCCCTTTTGGTGACAAAATTTCAAGCCCTTTGAACACATTAATGATCCCAAGAACCACAACTCCATATCCAATCCCATGGTGATACATGTTCCAATAGAACCTGAATTTGTGATTCTTCTGAGGTCTCAGAAACAGGGCAAAGATCTGCAATCACAAAGGAAAGTGCCTTTTATCACTTCATTTTGAAGAAAATTTTCTCAAACCTTACACCAAGTAAGAGGTCATAAGTTCCGCTCTATCACAAGACATTATGTTGAAAATGTCTTGGGTTAGGCCTTACTCGGGGTAATAGAGATTCTATGGACACGACTAGTGTCGAATCTGGATTAGTCTCACTAGGATGTGAGGATACGGGATGCTCTATACAAAATAAATAAATAAAAAATCCTAAATTTGAAATCAACTTAGCTCATGATTATCAACTGAAAGAATACACAAAACTCTTGTCTTGGTTAAGAACATTTCTTGAAAAGTTAAGGATTAGATTCTTTAACATTTCTTGGTCCAAAAACACCTGCACTGTGAGATGTTGGAGGGCTGTGACTAGTGATTTGTGAGGTTCCATGTGATTTTTATCTTGAACTCCTTCTGCGTCCAGAATTGATTGTACCTATTTCTATTCAAATTCTTTAGAAGGGAAGGTCTTATTTTCTGAATTAGTTAAAATTTTATTAAGAAATCGACAACGTTAAAAATGAACGATGTCAACTTTTTTGTTAAAATTTTTGCAAGGCAAAACGAAATATTCAATTTCAAACAAAATGAATATTCGATAGAAGAAATGAATTTACTTGCAACGTTGCTAGACAGAAAAGGGTGATTCCAAAATCTCGGTGAGATGTATATTGAATTCCTTTGGATTGGCTTCCCAGCTTCAAGCCAATTCCCCAACCGGCAACTCCAACAATGTAGGAGGACAATTGGCAGGCGACGTGAAGGTAGAACCACACTGGATCTGCAAAACTCCTAAGATATCTTGCAATCAAGATTCCGATGGGAAACAGAATTCCCCAGCTCACGGCATTCAGCAATCCATGAATCTAAAGAAATTAGACACAAAGATAAAGTTAAAATTCTGAGAAATTACGGGGAATGATCCCTTTTGGATAAGCTGCATTTTAACTTCGACACAAAGAAGTTCACTCTGACGTGTTCTTTTACACAGCAGCCTTTCCCGTCCTTGCCAGGTCTTCCTCCATCGTTAAATAGCTCCTATGCTTAAAACTATCAACCCATACGTTATAAATCTTTGGACTTTGTATAGTCGTCAAAAAAGTACTTTCTTGAATAGTAGAACATCCTAGGAAAAAATTAGAGAAATGATGGTGACCTTAACTTACATTTTTATTCCTTAATCTTGAATTATCTTGGCTGCTACTCAAGCTCTGTCCCATGACCAAATCAAGCTTTCCCTTAGAACTCAAATTCTCAGCTTCGAATGAATGCATTGCCGGAAACGTTCCGTTTATTACAGAACTCCCCACCTGCCAGACCTGATTGATTGTTTCCATTCCATTAGGCAAATGAATGGTTGCAGAAAACATCATCAGCCCTTCATGATATTCAGCTTCAAGATCAAACACCTCGAATTCGATCTCACCTGGCTCAATAGATTTATAGGAATTGAGCCTGAAAGTCTTGACTGTTACCGATCCGTCTGCCTTCTTAAATGCAATCAGTGCCTGCGTACCGGCCATGCCAGTTCCGTTAGGATTGATTCCCCAAGCAATCCATCCATCAGGCTTAGCAGGAGGAGCAAGAAATGCTAAGCTTAGCAAGGAGTTTTGGGAATCATAATTCCAATGGAGATAAGCCTTGAGGTGAGAAAAGTCATTGCAGTGCTGAAAGGCTCTTGTTTTCTTGTTCTTGAACTTTTGAGAATCGCAGGTTACAGAATGTGACGGATGAATTAACTGAAGAAGTAGGGATAGGAGGAAAAATAGAGCAAGAATTGATGATGATCTAAAGAGTGCCATTCTGGAAGTAAGAAAAGAAACTGGGATGAATCTTGAAATGTTAATAAGATTTACCCCTTTTTTGGGAAATTTGTGGAGGAAGATTGTGAGAAAAGATTGTGGTGTGGAGGATTTGAACTTTACTGACAAAAATTTCTTGAATTGTGGTATAGAGATTATTGAAGATGAAGAAAGGGGGTAAAGGCATGCCCGTGGCATTGTAATCTTGCATGTGTAATCAAGTGTAATTATACATTGTAGGGTCCTATATAAAGATTGCACAACCTTTTCCCATTCTTGTTTTCATTTCTAGTTTTTTTTTTCTCTCTTCCTCTTATCCTCACCCCTCCTCTAGCCATCTCCATCTCTATTTTGATTTGTCGGGAACAAAACATCCTATCCCATCTCTCGAAATAAAATAGATTCATAATACAAAATCTCATTAGCAAACTTTTATTTTTAACGATTTACATTCACTTAAATAGAGATCCCACCATGAATTACATTAACAAAAAAAAAAAATTATGTTCAATTTACACCATAATGGATTCAGGCAAAAAGAATTGTGTAACGTTTACTAATTTGTTGAGGTGGTTGGTAACAATGTATATGGTAACAACAAATGTACAGGAACTGTTCAAATCATTTTCACTGTTCACTCTTGGTGAAAAAGTGTCACTGCTGGTCAAGAATCATATGAAGATCTTACAGATGGCATATGGAGGTCTCATCAACATCAACTCGTGTGTTTTGCACAATTTCATCCATGAGAATGCAACATATGCACTGATCAGGCCAAGTAGGAATAAGCTGTAGCAGCCATATCTGCAAATGATGTAACTGCAGGTGGTGTTTGATAGAGATCCTTTAATCATAATAATAGAGGATTGAATCAGTAAAAACACAACCCATCATCATTAGAGATGGTAAACAAATTTATCCTTTCCTTAATTTGAGGACAATTGTAAAGCTAAACCTTGGCTATTTTATGGGTCCAGTTGGAGGACACGATGATCAAGACTTATCGCAGTATCATGACAAGCAGAAACTTAGAGATCAATGCAACAAATACTACTCAAAATTTCATTTGTGTGTGTTTCTCATTTCAAGCTTCAGATTCCATACCTGACTAACCGAAAATTTCATGTAGATCCTTTATTTTCTGGTCCAAGGTCCTCAAAATCTTGTAAATATAACCTCTTTGATGGTGAGAGCAGTCTCCAGCAATAAAAATATGTTTTTCGTTATCCACCTCAATCCAACTGCAACCGGCTGGCTTTTTCAGTTGTCTCAGCCTCATCAGCTTCCTCATTTCCTGGACCCCCTCCCATCTAGCATTAGCAGCATATAAGTTTGACATAGCTACATAGTTTCTAATATCAGTTGAATCAATTTCAAAAAGGCGATCAGCCACAAAACGTGCCATGTTGACATCATTGTGGATTTTGCAGGCACCCAGAAGGGTACCCCATATATTTGCAGTAGCTTCTATGGGCATTGTGGTTACAAAAGAATAAGCTTCATCGATATGACCTCCACGTGCAAGGAGATCAACCACACATGCATACTGTTCCATGCTTGGTGTCATAAGGTCCAGTGTCTCCATCGAATCAAATATCTTCAGCCCTTCATCTACAAGACCAGCATGACTGCAAGCAGATAAGACCGTGGTTATGATAACATGATCTGGCTTCAAACCTAACTCAAGCATATGATTGAAAACCCAAACAGCTTCTTCTCCCCGTCCATGCATGGCCAACCCTCCAACCATTGCTGTGAACATAACAAGATCTTTTTCTTTAGTTGACTGGAAGAGCTTATATGAAGAACCTATATTTCCACATCTTGAATACACATCCACGAGAGCTCCTTCAAGATGAATATCATCAAAGCAAGCCCTAATCACATAACCATGGCACTGTTTCAGCATGTGAACTGATGCCATCTGAGCACACACAGGAAGGAGGCTCATAATAGTCAAGGTATCCGGTCTTAGTCCATGATGTTGCATCTCATGAAATAGTTTAAGAGCTTGACCAGGACAGTTATTTTCAGCATAAACTTTTACCATGAGATTCCAGGTGGTAAGATCCCTCTCTGACATCCTCTGGAATATGATTTCTGCATCATAATGGGAACCATATTTAACATATCCTGAAATCATTGAGTTGCAAGTAACCACATTTTTCTTCCCAGGTATATTTTCAAATAATTTACATGCATATTCCAAATTTCCACATTTTGCATATGCATCAAGTAGAGAATTCCAAATAGTAATTTCGATATTTCCAAGTGAACAAAAATATTTCATTGTGAATGCATGAATTTCTTTGACTTTGACTACTCTGACCACAGCAACACAAAATTGAACCACTGTCAATATAGTAACGGAGTCAGGTCTTATCCCAGCCTTGAACATCTGTTCTAAGAGGGTGATAAATTGTGTTTCAGATTTTTGTGTACTCATCACATCCAATATTGAATTCCAAGAAATTAAATCTATCTTAGGAGTATATAAAAATGAACTCAGTGCAGCTCCTATGCAGCCACATCTGGTATAGAAGCTTATTAAGGCATTATGCAGAGCTGTATCTGCATAGAGAACTGTGCGACGAATAATATACCCATGGATCTGCTTTCCACTCTTTAAAGCACTTAAGTTGCCACATGCAGGAAGAATACTGAGAAGAGTTACAGAGTCTGGTTGAATTTTACCCAAGTGAGCAAATGTATGAAACAACTCTAATGCTTTCAACCATTCACCATTTGAGGTAAATCCAGCTATGATTGAATTCCAGGAAACTGCATCTCTTGATTCCATGCTGTCAAATAAAGTTTCTGCATCAGACACTTGACCAACTCTAGAGTAGAAGATCAAAAGTGCATTGGAAACAGTAATCTCTCTGGCCAAGTCATCTCGTCTCAGGATGTAGGAATGAATCTCTTTCCCAAAACAGTAACCATCATTCTCCGTCATGCTAGCACAAACTGGTAAAATATTTGCCATTGTTGCATAATTTGGTGGTTCATGGGATTTCACCATCCATTGGAATATGCTGAATGCATCATCTATATGTTCATTTTCTATAAGACCAGCAATCAAGGCATTCCATGAAACCACATCTTTGTCAGAAATTCCTAGGAAAACAGAAGATGCATTGGAGACAAGGCCAGATTTTGCATACATGGACACTAAAGCATTTCCAACTAGTGTGTCGGAATCTAATCCAGCTTTTGTTGCATAACAGTGGACACTTTTCCCAAAATTCAATCCCCCATAGCGTGTGCAAACAGGAAGAATTATAGCAAGAGTAACAGTACTCGGTTTAGAGTCCTGGGTAACATGCATTGCACAAAACATTGTCATGGCCTCATGATCATGAAGACGAGAACCAGAAAAACCAGTTAAGACTATATTCCACATGACAGTATCACAATTCTTAGTTTGACGAAAGAACTTCAGGCAATCATCAATTGCTTTACATTTAGCATACATGTTTAGTATGCCTTTTGAAACAAGCCGGCAAGAGCCATGGCCTAGTTTTATAACATGACTATGAAGAGACTTCCCCAAGTCAATATTAAATGTAGTAGCACAAGATTTCAGAACATCTGCAAATACTTGATAATCAAGTTTAAAGCTTGACGAATGATGAATCCTTTGAAAACAAAGTGAAATGGCTTCTTTCAACATCCCCAATGTCTAGGTAGTATTCTTCCAATGAAAATTAACTAGGGAAAAAAGCTTCAACCCCATATTGTTTCTAGTATAACCAAATGCAATCCTCATATTCACCTAATTGAGTGATATCCATAACAAGAGTTTGATCCCACAAACCCAAATCTGTGCTCCTCGTGAACAAAGCAAGAAACATACATTTCCAACAACCCATGTCCAAGCAAAAAGCAATCACTTTTCTGAACCCTTTCTCGAATGGGATTGAAAGATAGAAAGCAGTGCATCACATCTACAGGACAAGAAATAATTCTTCGAGGCATTTCATCGAACAGAACAAGCGCAGAGGAAAAGAATCAGGAGTTTGGTAACAAACCCTTTAGGAAACTTCAAAGAATATAATTTGATAACAAATACACGTGTTTTGAATATAAAATTATTAGGTAAAAGCGAAAATTAACAAGGAGAAAGGAACTCAGCGCGCGAATTGACAAGTGCTTGGACTTACTAGAGGTTTTTTCACATAAGCTAAGGGACTTGCTTCCATCTGCTTATTAACGAAAATTTTTTACTCTTATTTCTGTGACATTTTTTTTCTTTTCCTTTTAACGATTGTCGATTACCCAATTTTAGTCTTTAATCTAAATATATACATATATATTTATATAGAATTTCTATTATGTGCATATGTTTATGTGCACCATTAGTGAAACAACGTCGTTTTACTAATGATACACATAGGTGCATACAGGTACACATAAACAAGTGTATATAATAAAATTTTTGATATTTATATATCGGATTTGCTAAGGTGCGCTCCGGAGCGCACATTAATACGCGCTCCAACCGTTACCGTAACGGAATTGTTGCTCCGCTTGATTGGCTGCATGAGCACTGTAGCAACAATTCCGTTACGATAACGGTTGGAGCGCGCATTAGCAAAACCAATTTATATATATATTGCATTAATTTTTTTACTCGCTATATAATTGGTTAAAATTAATATTTTAAAATTTTAATACGTCTGCGGAGAATATTATTGAAAATTTTATATTCTCTTTGTTTCAAAAATAAAAGTCATTCTAACATTAAATTTTTGGTCACTTGTTAGTTTTTAAAGAGTATTTTTGGTCATTTTCTATTTCCCAAGAAATAGTTAATGAAAGATTTTCAATTATATTCTTTTAATCCCATTGAATACTAGAATTAAACTTATATAATACAAGAAGTATTTAAATCCAAAAAACATACTCCCTCCGTTCATAATTGAATATCTCATTTTCATTTTGAATTATTAGAAATTGAATGTTTCATTTCTTAAACTAATAAAAATTTTATTAAGAAAACTGATAATGCAAAGTGTTAATGAACTAAGTTAAACTTTTTTACTAAAATGCTTGTAAGTCAAATTGAGACATTCAATTCCAGATGAAGAGAGTATTAATTATTAAAACAATCATTTATTTGATTATAATCCTACTTTATTTTGAAATGAAAGGAATATTTTCTTAAATGTTTTGGTAAGCATCCTAATTGAGGCTTTATTTGCTTAGATTATCCATTAACACTTCTTTAGAGCATGTTTCCCCAATATTGAACATTTGGTAGCAGAACATAACACCAGCATTTTTAAAACTTACAAATGCAGAATAATTACACAATTATTTCAAACTTGGAGTCACAAACATACCCTTTTAGAAATCAAAATTTGAACCTTTTGAAAAATTTTAATATATGAACCATATTTAAAATTAATGGTCAAATCAGTTCTAACTTTTATGAATATCATACTTTGTATGATAAAAACTACATGTTTAAGCAACCAATTATAATGTGGAGAACTTTTTATTTTATGAATTGAATAAATGATTTGATGGGTGGTTGTGTCCAATAAAATAACACATTTGTTAAAATATAACTAATTAAGCTTAGAATATATTAAAAAATGAACCTAGAACACAACATATCATTAGGTGAAAAAAAAAACAAATCTTATTAGTTTAGTTTAACGGTAAGCAATACAATAAAAATTGAGAAAAAAAAAAAAAAATTCTCAATTCTTGACCGTAGGAATATAAGAAGGAAGGATTAGAGACGGGATGGGTAAAAAAGGAAAATATTGATCGGACAAAATCCCTATAAACTGAGGATAACAATAAAATCAAGACAGATTAAAGGGGACACATTTGTCTTGTGCAATGTAAAACCTCCACATTTCTTTTTCTTGTTTAGAGGATATGATATCCTGTAACAGTACAGTTCTAGAGACATGCCTTCAGAAATCCCTGAAACTCATTTTAGGGTCTTGTTTCATCCTGCTACTTCTACCTCTTCCTCCTCTCCCTCTGCCTCTGCCTCTGCCTCTGCCTCTTGAATGCCTTCCAAATGACCTTCCATGTTTAACCTCCAAGAGGGAATGCAGCAGCTCATCGCATAGAATGCACCCACTGTACAGGGTTGCTCCGTCAGCCAAAGGGGTGGTTTTCTTATTGAAATCCACTTCTATGATGGTAGAATCACATTCCGGACAGCGTTCCCGAGTCGTCGAGATTCGATGTGCACCTTGAGAGAGGGGAACAAGACAGTTGCACATGTTGCAGTAAAGCCTCCATTTAGGAGCACTCACCGGATCAAGAACCAGTGTCCCATTGCACTCTGGACAAGCGCAGACTCCTTGTGAAATTAGAGAATGCCGGCACGTGGGATGTGGACATAGGAAACAAGGCATCCCAGCTCCCTTCCCCAGCTTCACCGAGCCCCCTGTTCTAGAGGTGCCATATAATGTGCTAATGCCCTCAAATGGAGGACTATTGTAACAATATGGACAAAATGGGAAGGATTTGCCTTCAGGGCCAGGCATAGAACAGATCAAAAGCTCAAAATTATCTAGAGGGCAAGTAAGTTCCTTGTACAGCTACAGAAGAAAGAAAAATTTCTCAAGTTGAAATAGAAGAATCAAAATTCCAGAATAAAGTTACTGCACGAAGGACTACAATTAGCAAACAAAACAAAACTCCTTACACAAAGATTTGTGTAAGAAACTAAGAACCAAATTCCTCCAATGATTTGCAAAATGCGCAACCAGACCTTTAGTCAATTTCCAGCGAAAGCTTTTAACAACAGCCTGCAACTAATTTTACATAGATATCTATTAAGAATGCAAATCATATACCACAGGAAAGTTGGTTTGGAACTGCATGAAACAAGTTGTCGACCTATGAGTATACTTTACTAGTCTAACATTTCTGTCACACAACTCAAAAAAATTTTTTCAGATTTATAGTCACCATCAGATTACTATAAACGTCTTCTAGTACTGACATACGTTTTTCTCTTTGTATATATATTTCTTAGTTCAGAAATGTCTGAAGTTGACACCCATACTATGCCAACCAAATAACCATTTTGCCGAAAGAGGAGGGTAAGCTTTTTCTCCATTGTCTTATCTATTTCGTACTCTAATAAGATGTGATGATAAAGTATAAACCCAAATAAGTCAGAGGCCACTACTTCATCAGAACCTTTCCATTATATGAACCAGTGTAAAAACTTAGCTAAACAGTGTTAAGAATTTATTGCCTACAAGAATTCCTCAATAGTTGAAAGCGGAGGTGTTAGTTTGCTAGATTGGAGAGCAAATCAATGTTTCTCCAGGTTTCGGTGCCAGAAGTAGTCACCTTGACCTTCTCTCAGACCCACAAGAAGTTAACTTAAAAAGGTCAAAGGCAAAATCTTCTCGTAGAATGCCAAGGCAAGGAAAAGAAATCAACATGCTGATGCTTATTACCTTGATGGTTCCCTTTTGAGGAACATAATAGACTTCTTCGCATGTACCACAGTAGAGCCTCGATGGCTGCACAGGAATGTATTTCATGTACCGCAAGCATTTGCCACATTTACTCAGTGAACGTCCAGATTCTGACAATGGAGAAAATTGTGCTTCAAACAAAGCATCCATGTCTTCTATCTGCAAAAAGAAAAATTTTATTTAATAAAAGATATTGAGTTCTAAAGGACATTCAAAAATTAATTTAACATTTTTACTTTTAGTGGTATCAATAAGCAAAAGTTCTTTAAAAAGCATCTCCAAGGCAACTTTTTCCATTTATAAACAGAAGTAAAAAGAAATTGATAACAGTTGAAAACAGCTCTTACCTGAGAAAAGAAAACCTAAATGCTGCTGTTCTCAAGAAACTAAGGAAAGTGCCCAGGTCACAAGAATAAATCTACAAGTGCAAAATACTGCCAGGAACTATGTTGCAAAAGTAATGTTAAAATCGACATAGGCATGACAAAGAAATTCTATCATGCATATTTTTCCTCAAACAGAAAAAAGTAAGTCATTGAATTTCATTTGCTTTGCTGGCAAAATATTTTCAAAACAAGTCAAATAAGTTCAGTATTTGCTTGACAAAACAGGGAAAACCTCTGTTGACATAAGCATGGATTGATCTCCGGAGCACTTTGATAATTTTTTCAGCACTGAAATGCCACTTAGAAATTAAGTACCAGTTTAGAGTTTCAATGCAGATAAGAGATGACAAATCTTGACAAAACACACCAAGAGAAAACTTGACTAGGAGGAGTCTGTCTTCTTAAGCTATATCAGCATCTCTGCCGCCACCATTGCCGATGCGAGGTCTTGGACCATGCGGTGTTCCAGAAATATTATATTCATTGTGAAACTTTTTAAATGCCATGAAAAAGTTAGGGTTAAGGAGAGAGGGATTCAAATCATTTACCACATCCACAAGGGAAATTCAGATAAACAACTTGTAAAAATTTTATTTGGAAGTCTATTGCAAGATACTTGCAGATTCATGATGACTTCAACCCACATAGACAACGAGGACATGAACATAAAAGAACAAAGCATATAACACCCATTTCTCATGAAGTGTAGGCGAAATCAAACATTTTTACCTTCTTCACAAAGTAGCTAAACTTCCTCTTGAATTGCTCAAGTACATGCTGCACAACCATTGAATGATGTGCTTGACCTTTAGCCACAAGAGTGATTTGGTGCTCAATGAAGCTACGAATGTCAGGTAAACATAGGTCTGGATCTATAAGCTGATAGCCTCTTATCAGGTTGACACCTAAAGCAGTTGGAGCTAATCTCCTTCCAGCCTGTACCTGCATTTGGATGAGATAATTCCTCAGAAGGAAAAAACAATTACCGAAGCAGGAAATTCAAAGCATTACAAAAATGTGAATTACTTGAGAAAAGAAAACACTAGCCTTCATTTCTGTTCTGAATTACTTGTTTCACACAATTAGACAAACCTGCACATAATTGCGTTCACATATGTTGTTGATATGCACAGGAATTGATGCATCTGTTCCTATTCCATGCTTCTCCATTAGGGAGATCAATTCACTTTCACTGAGGTAATCTGGGGGCAAAGTATTCCCCTAAAGAAAAAGAAAGTATTTCAGATATCAAAACAAACAAGGAAAAGCAAGGGAAAGAGGATCCAAAAACCTTTAGCTGGAAGGAAACATCTAAGTTTTCAGCACAATTGCAAATAGTCCAAGAAAGCATTACTCCCAAGTTACAAACATATATAGACATAACTTGTATTCACCTTCATCTTATTATATTAAGAAAGAATTAGCAGTACTTATACTCCCTGAAGTTTTAGAGTGACACATTGAAGGCTACAGATGAGTGCTCAAAATTCGAAAAATCTTTCACCATGTTTTATGCAATTTTAGTTGTCTATCAAATTCAGCAATTAAAAGTTCAAGAACCTATCTGTTCCATTAATAATTGTTTTCTTATGAAACTGCATTTGTTTTCCATTCAAGAAATGAGATTAGATTTCTTGAATTAAACTGAGTTATTTTCCATTTGATAAAAAATGTTAAAATACTTTATCCATGAGTCATTTAACTGGAATCTGTTAACTATTATATTAATTACTATATTCTAGATAGGATTTTAATTGTTTAGGTTAAGTTTAGATTGCTTTGTAGAAACCTATTTGATGTAGTTACCATTTGGTATCTTAGATTTCTATATATACATATAATTCTTTGTTAATAAGATGAGAGAAATAATTGCTCTCCCAAACCCTAAAACTCTACATGGTATCAGAGCATGTTGCCTTTTGAGATCAAGTATTCTCTCTCTACAACCTAAGGGTTTTTTTAGCTGCATTTGTTTTAGGTTGAGTATTCTCTCAACAGTCAAGTAGAGGACGTGTTTTCCCTCTCGTTACTGTCATGGCTGCTGATTTGAGGTCAAGTTTTCCTCCCTCACCGCAGACTAGTTTTTTCCAAAATTCCTAGGGTTTTCTACAACCTAGGGTTTCTACCAATTTTTGGATATTCAAGCGGTCGATTTTTCTCTCTTTTCATCACAATCACAGCCGCCAGCATCGAAGAAACCATCCTCTGGCCAGTGCTTCCCCAGATTCCAGCCACCAGCAGAGGCAGTCTTTCATGCTCAGGCACATGGCTCTCCTTCAACGAGTTTCCGGCAGTGCCGCTGCTTCCCTTTTCAGCGCCAGTCCAACCCTCCATTGCTTGTCTGCAGATTGCTAGTGGGATTTTGCTATGTTTATTGGGATTTCTGTTTTGAGGGTTTCTTTATGGACAAAGATGAAAAATATGGCAATAGATATCATAGACTTTGCTAGTTCCTTGACTCATAGAAGAAATTTGGCATCTTCGTCCTGCAACCGTTTGTTACGGTATACCCAGGTGACACCGCTGCTTTCCTCCGCTGATGTTTTCCAGACATTAGTTTGCAAGACACAGAACATCTATGCAACAGCTTGAAGGGGAGTATTGACTATTATATTAATTACTATATTCTAAATAAGATTATAATTGATTAGGTTAATAAGATGAAAGAAATAATTATTCTCCCAAACCCTAAAATTCTACAGAACCTTAATAATCATTATCGTTAGTTTATATGAATTATCTTAGTTTTATTAAGATTACCATGTTATTTATATTATACTACTGTTTTGCAAGAGATCCAACATTCACAAGAGACAAAAGTTCTCATACTCTCAAATCTAAAATGGGAGTAAAATAGCTATAAACATTTTTTCAGCCAAAAACAAAACCCTTAAATACAAAGAGTATGAATATAAGAAGAGAAAAAAATTCTTCAAAACAAAGCCCAAGCTCATTAAGAAAATATTCAATTGTCCCCCAAATGATTTCAGTGGAAGGCTATAAAGCATTTACCTCATCAAGTTCAACTTTTGTAATTGGTATTTTCTCCCCTTCAGTAAACTCAGGAAGGTTCCTTTCTGTAACTGCTAACCATGGCATAATGGATGTAAATCCTTTAGTTATAACCCGATATCCAAGGCAATGAAAACACTCTCCTCCAATTCCAAATTCAACTTTTATCCTGAAGCAAGAACCAAATTGCAAATGAGATGTATTAAACTTATGATAATCAGATAAGTTAACTAGCAACAAGTGTCATCCTCCACCGGTCCACCTAAAGTAACAGCACCGCTAAGACAACTCAAAAGGATAATATAGAAAATAGGAAAATACATCTAACAGCTGCATCTAAGATAGAAAGAACACCACATTCAGACTACAGGTAAGAAACCCGTTGCAAGTGTCCCAACCAATTTTTTTCAAATTAGCTGAAATTTCCTTTTAGGGACCTTGACTGGAAAATTCCCTACCTGAGCTACGATAGAACTTATAGAAGCATGACACATCACAATTAATACAACAAAGACCACAAAAATCCACCTAGCATAAATCGTTAAATTACTTGTCTTTATTCAGTTTCAATTATTTTCATAGAAATAAGATACTTTGGATTACTCAAATAGAGAGGAAATCAAGAGATGAGTTAAGCACTGCCATAGCAGTAATCTAATTACTCCAGAAGGAACCAATTTATATTATCTATAAATTAGACAGATTGCATTATAGATAAAACAATCGTTCAGGATTTGATTCAAGTTGAAGATATATTTCACAGCATAAAGAAACTGTTCCTAGTTGGGTAAGTCCAGCACAGAATGCAGCAGAATGTTAAACTATCAGCAAATAGCTCTCTTCTAAGTCGAAAAACAAAACAAAAAAAAAAAAAAAGAAAAAAAAAAGGAAGATGAAGGTAATGATTAAAAATTGGCATAAACAGATATCCTAACATCACATATGCGAACAAAGAAACTGTTACGATACAAGGAACATACTTTCTGAATTTGCAATCAGGAGACAAAGTCCCCAAGAAATGTTGACAGACATATTGATATAGTCTCCAAGCATCATGCCCAAGCATATCCTCGGTGGCTGAACGTACGGGTGTTATTGGAGGATGATCACCTGCATCAGTTCCCGATTTCGGTTTAAAGTTACCATCACCTAAAAGCTGCTTCGCATAATCACCCCATACAGGATTACGTCCAAGCATTTCCAAAGTGCCTCTATAATCAAATGAAGTAGGATATGCAGTGCTCTCTGTACGTGGATAACTAAAGACCCAAACAGAAACAAAGAAAAAGAAATGAAAAAAATTTGTCATCAGAATTATCAGATATATTGTCAAACATGTCCCATTGATCATTAGACTTATAAATTGGAATTGATAAACAAAACAATACCAAAATTCTCTTTTTCTTTTTTTCCCTTTATTCTTTGTTAGTGTCAAATCCATGAAGAGCTTCAACAAGTTAAGGCAATGGGTTTTCATCCCATCCGATAGTTGGAATCCTAAACTTTTTTAATGTACCATGCCCACATTGTACCTAACATTGTGCAAGCAGTTAAAATATGGGCTTGGGCCTAACTGAACCTCAAAAGCTAGCTCAAGGGGGGAGGATTGCCCAAGACCTTATATACTACAATAGGCCCTTACACAAACCCGATGTGGG
>JAOXNR010000031.1:1184797-1206773 GCA_028571225.1 Parsonsia alboflavescens
GTTCCAGACATCAAATCAAAAGGTATGTTTCATTCTCATGTAAGTTTTTTAAGAATTGGGATTTGGATCTCATTTCTCTGTAGATTCGAGGTTTAATTTCCCTTCACTTAGGTGTTCCTTCACTTTATGGTAGAGCTACAATAAACACCTACAGATATTTGATCAATAAAGTCCAGAAGAAACTCAGTGGTTGGAAAAAGATAACTTTTTCGTAGGGGGCAAGATGCATTCTCATTTAATGTGTACGTGCAACTATACTTGAATATGTGATGGAAACAGGAAAACTTCCTGTTTCTGTTCTTGATAAACTGGATGGTATATGTAGCAATTTCTTATGGGGTGACACATATGAGAAGAAGAAAATGCATTATGAGAACAACTAATCTACCCTACTTAGCTTGACTTGCCTGGAGCATGCATAATGGAAAAGACTATTTATGGGTTAAAGTTCTTCAAGCTAAATGTGGGTTAGTGGTAAGTTGCTGGCGAAAACCCAATACTAAACCAAATTCTAATGTCTGGCTTGGTATTCTTCATGGCTTTACTTTGGTACAAAGGGGTCTCACATAGGAGCTTGTTAAGAAGGAATTTCATTTCTGAAGGATGTGTGGCTGCCTTCTGGTTCTTTGCTATCTCAAGCTATTAGGCCATTGCATGAGGGAGAGATTGATGAATCTACACCTGACTATTTATCTCACAATACTTTATGGAAATCAGATGAATTGAACTGTTGGTTGAACTCTCAAACACTTGATCTGATTAATCTAAATCTACTGGAAAAGGGTGTTTTAGATCAGCCTCGATGGGAACATTCAAGCACTGGCCAATACATAACCAAAGTTGCTTTGTCTCTTGTTTAAGGTTCCTCTTAGCCTAAAGCCAAACAGTGACACTAGGTCTGGGATGTTAAACTTCCTCTTCGATTATCATTTGTCCTCTTGTTAGCTAGATGGGAAAGTCTTAATACCAACCACATATTATATACCTGACATATTCGAATAACTCCACAATGTGACTTGTGTGATGGGCATGAGGAGAATTGTTTACATGCATTGCGGGATTGCAAAATGGTAAGGAATATCTTGAGGTTCTTTGTGGACCATTCGAAATTTCATGAATTCTTCTATGAAAGACATATTAAATTATCGATTGATATGAATTTGAGTAGTGAATGTGGGACCTCTCATGTTGATAAGTCTTGAATATAGTTTTCAGAGTTGTAATAAATTATATATGGCCATGCAGAAACAAGTTAATGTTTGATGGGAAGTTTACACTTCCATCCTCTGGATCTCGTATTAGATATATTTTGGTTAGAATTGGTGAAATTACTTATAATAGGAATAATTTGAATAATTCCCAGAGTTTTATCTCCTAATTTATAAATATGTCTCCTTTTGATATTAATAGAATTAATCCTTTTATCAAAAAAAAAAGAAAAGAAAAGAAAAAAGAAGTAGATTAATGAAGGATAAAGAAGGAAATTTTAGTTGTTTTTTTTTTTTTTGCACTGAATTGTGTAATTAATAACTAATTTGAGACAAGAACTCTCTCCTTCAACAAGAACTGATTTGGGATGGAGGAAGTAGTTAAGTAGGGAAAAAAAGAACCCAATTATCTCCAAGAAAATCATTAATTTATATATATTTTTTCTAAGCCTAACAGCCAAATATCTCTTGTCTTGCTTTGGATACTAGTCAGATGCAAAGATTGTGCATATTTTTAAATATTATTATTATTTATTATTAGCAATGATTATTAATAAATTATTATTTTTTAAAAAAATATAGGGAGTGAGAATTATATAAACTTTTTTGTCAGAAGTGGAATCCAAAAGTTTTGTTTGATAAATTTTGGTTAATAAATTAATTGGATTTTTTATTTTAATATTCATATTTAAAGAATTATATAAAGAAATATTGAGATCTTTTATTAAATACAAATAATATAATTTTTTTTTATAAAATTTAAGTTTTTATTAAAATAGAATAATTTAAAAATAAGATTATTATATGAGTCTAATTTATATTTATATAATTATTTATTGCATAAAATTTTTTTATTATATTATAGAGGAAGTGAATGTTTTAAAATAAAAATTATCTTTTAGGAAATTTGAATATTAAAAATCACATAGATGGGTGAAACGAGTAGGATCCGGACTAGTCGACTCAAATGGGCCAGAGGGCCCCATGCCTTCAATACCTGAAAGTCAGATTCACAAAGTCAACGAGGACACGTGGACAAGTGGCCAGCTACCACCGACCTCCTAGATCATCGACCTTCTAAATGAGTTTGAGCTGAGGTCTTGCTAGATCCCGGCTACGACCTGGCAAGCTTCGATCCAAATCATAAATCTTCCATGCCATAACCACCAGTGCAAGACTCTTGGCCACTCCAAGGAGCCAAGGATCACTCAACGTGACCTCACCAAAAGAGATGTTCGAGATCATCAACACCCAGGAGAGGTCGCGAAGTTGGTTTGAAGGTCGGTTAGTGAGCTCGTAGCTCTCACAGAGATGTGAATGGCAAGATCTCTTGTTCCAGGGAAACTCCATGATCTTGGAAGCAGTCGAATCCTTCAATTATCCTAACTGCCTACTGTTACGTAATAAGGAGCCTAATTCCAGGAGGTAGCAGACTCTTCTCTACTTAAACAAAAACATACAATCACTCTATGGACAACTAGGCAAGACAATAGAGAACTGAGTCTTTCTGTTTTCTACCTTTACCAAAAAACTCTCCCAGAATACTAGCTTAGGCATCGGAGCTCTTCCCTAGGCGATAGCCCACTCTGGTGACCTCTTTTTCTCATCTCCTCGGGCTGTCGATCGCGGAGCTCCATTTAGGATATGTGGGTGACCTGATCCAACATCTTTTGGACCCCATCACTTCTGGCGCTGTTTGTGGGAAACTGGAACAAAAAAGCCTAGCCTTTTTCCCATACACAAAAAACAAACAAAACAATCCTGCTGGCTCAATCATAGCCTTCGCATGTTCAACTGCCACACCATGGCTAGCCTCCAGCCAGAACACAATTACGCACTACAGAGATAATGCTTGAAATACCGTCGCCAGTGTAGGTCGTTAATGACGGCAATCCAGAGCCAGGGCCAGCAATCGCCGACACAGTCTAGCCCATCCCAGAGTGTCCCGGCCAAGCAAAGGTCAGTACAAGAAGGGTCACGCCAGAGACACCCAAATCTCACGGCGAATGTCGACGATTCTAGGCTACCCAAGCCACAAAGATCTGGAGGAACACGAGTGTCCATGCTTGCAAATCTAATGGAAAGAATGGTGGCGGCCTTAGATAGGATCTCTAGCATTAGAGATTACGTTTCCACTGCTCGTACTCTGGAGCCTTCCCGAAGGGATACGCAGTTGTCCAAGAGCCAAACCGGGTCAACCTTCAGAGGCAAGGACCAACCTCGTGAGCAATGATGCAGGTTAACCAGAACAAAGGTCACAAGGAGCGAGAACCCCTCCTATGACTGACCTGAGAGAAATCCTCAGGAACGGAAGAAGGTACGACCTAAGAGATAGGCTCAACCGAGTGGCCATCTCCAAGAGCCAGGCACAGGGTGCAGTCCCTGAAAAGCAGGGGAGCTCGCTGTGAACTCCTCTTAGAGCAAGGATGTCTCCTCGTTGTAGCCTGATCGAAATAATGGGCGAAAACGCTCTAGGGGCAACCCTCAGCCTACTGAGGAGAGCAGGTCCCTCAGCCAATCAAGAGTAACAAAGCACTGTGGACCTTACCAAGCCTTCGCCTTTTGTCCACAGCATCCGAGTAGCCAGGATGCCCTCAGGCTTCAAAGCTCCACAATTGGAGAAAAAATATGTTGGAACTGGAGAACCTCAACAACACATTGATGGGTATGTCTCCTATATGGAGATGTTTGAGCATCCCGACCATGTCAAATGCAGAGCCTTCAAGTCCACGCTGACCAAAAAGGCCCAATTGTGGTTCTAGGGAATTCCTGAGGTGAGCATCTCAAGTTGGACACAACTGAAGGAGCTATTTCTGAAAAAACTACCAAAGCAACAAGAGGTGCAAAAAGGATATCAATGACCTTTTCCTCATCAAGCAGAAGGTCGATGAGAGCACTCGGAGCTATTACAGTCGTTCCAACGACGAAGCAATGGAGATTGAGCAGAAAAACGACGCAATCTACATCACTACATTCAAGCAAGGTTTGCAAGGGGGTAGGTAGCCCTCAAATTGGCCGAGGAGCCAGTAAAAACAATCAAGGAGCTACAGTCGCTAATGGAAAAACTAATCAAAGCTGAGGAGACTGTGATCTAGAAGAAGATTTCAGGCTTCACCTCCGTCGCGGATAGAGACAAACAGAGGACATCTGAGGAGTCCTAAAAAGCAAAAGCGGGATAGGAAAGAGCTTCACCCCAAGGGGGGAACCTTTGACAAAAGAAGGAATGTCATCCCCGACCTTGTGGTCACTCCACTCAAGACATCACGAGTCGAGGTCATGATGGTCATGGAGAAAAGGGGCCTTCTCAAGCCACCCAGGCCTCTCAAGAGTCCCATAGCCAAGAGAGATCCAGCAAAGTTCTACCATGACCATAAAGATCACGACCATCTCACGGACGACTGCTTCAACCTCAAATGTGAGATTGAGAGACTGATAAAGGAGGGCCACCAACAGGAATTTTTGGCAAAGAACGTAGGACTTGAAAATCCACCACTAACAGGCCCGCACAACCAAAGACCCTCGATTGGCTAGATAAAGGCCATTGGGAGAAGGTCAAAGTGAGCTTGAAGGGGAGATTCAGAACCCCTAACAATGTCGCTCCAAGTCAGCGACTTCCTAGTGAGGAAAATCCTAGTTGACATTGGGAGTGCTGTTAACGTCTTATACCGCCAGGAATTTGATCAGATGGAAATTGAAAAGAGCTTGCTATTAAAATCAGACACAGTTCTGACCAGCTTCAACGGCAGCACAACTTATGTCGATGGAATCCTACGAGTTCCCACTACAGTTAAAGCAGATAATGGAGATGTCACTGAAACAATGGACTAGATGGTTGTGGATGCCCCTGTAACCTACAACGCCATACTTGGCCGAAGGGGGGTCATGGACCTGAGAGTAGAGATCTCCCTGCTCAATTACAAGATGAGGATCCAGGTTGGTGACACTTAGATTACACTCGAAGGGGATAGGCGAATGGCTACTGAATGTTACCTCGTAGAAGACAACAAGGAAAGCTCCCCTGAGCCCAAGCAAGAGGAGTGCATTGACCTCCCAAAAGAGGATGATCACCTCAGAATTCAAGTGGCCAGAAAGGGGAGAAAGTCTTTCCCAAAATTCCCTGAGAAAGGGATTCAGGATTGGAGAGCTCATACCTCCGAAAGTCAAGGAAAAACTGGTGGACACCCTCGAAGAAAATTTGAAGGTTTTCGCCTGGCAGCCCAACAACCTCGAGGGAGTTGACCGAACAATTGTAGAACACAAGGTCAGGCTCAAGCCAGGCGTTAGACCTGTAAAACACAAGAAAAAAACTTTCGCACCTGCAAAGAGGTCATTGCAAGAGAACTCCAAGCTTTTCTCGGTGTAGGAATCTTAAAAGAGGTGGTATACTTGCAATGGCCAGCCAATCCGATTGTGGTTCTGGAGAAGGAAGGGACATGGAGAATATGTGTGGACTTCACTACACTTAACAAATATTTTCAGAAAGATTCCTAACCCATCCCTTGTATTGACCAGATGGTAGACTCCACAGTCAGATACCAGTGGCTATGCTTCCTTGACGCATACAAAGGGTACCACCAGATTCCGATGGCTCTCGAGTTCAGGGAAAAGACCTCTTTTATCACGGAGCTCGGGACCTATTGCTACACCAAGATGCCTTTTGGTTTGAAAAACGCCGGAGCAGAATTTCAAAGAGCAATGCACAAGGTCTTCAAGAAGCAACTCGGGCGGAACATTGAGGTCTACTTGGATGACATAGTGAACAAATCCAAGACTACAGAAAACTTATAGCAGACATCCGGGAAACTTTTCTAACCCTGAAAGCTGCTCACATGAAGCTTAGCTCGGAGAAATGCACCTTCGGAATCTCTGCAGGAAAGTTCCTAGGCTTCATGATCTCGGAGAGATCCATTGATGCCAACCCAGACAAAATCAAGGTTCTGCTGGATATGGAACCTCCCGGAAACCACAAGGAGGTGCAGAGCCTGGCAGGTAAAATGGCAGCACTAGGATGCTTCATCAACAGGATGGCTGGCAAATTAGAAAAATTTTATGAAGTCATAAAAAAGCCAAAGGACTTTCAGTGGTCTGAAAACTGTCAAGAGGCATTCATCAAGCTAAAGAATTTTCTAGGCAAACCTCCTCAACTTGTCTCCCCTAGACCAGGAGAAGAAATCTATATGTACCTGACAGTAACTGAAAAGGCAGTGAGCTCAGCGCTAATTGTAGAAAAGTCAGGTCAGCAATTTCCAATTTCCTATTTGTTATGTTAGTCGTTTGCTCCGAGGTCGATAAACTAGATATACGGACCTCAAGAAATTTCTATACCTCATCATTGTCACCTCAAGGAAATTAAAGTCTTATTTTGAAGCTTACCTGATAAGAGTCCTAACCAACTTATTGCTGAAACAAGCTTTGGCAAAGCCCAAACTTTCAGGCAGGACAATGAAGTGGTCTCTTGAGCTCTCAGGGTGTCAAATCCAGTTTGAACCAAGGAAGGCCATCAAAGCCCAAGCTCTCTCAGACTTCATAGAAGAATGAACCAGAGCTCCACTGGCACACACGAGTACTTGTGAAATCGATATATGGACCATGTTCACGGATGGGTGCATGGAAAAAGAGAATTCAGGTGCGAGGATTGTACTGATCAACCCTGAAAGAGTGAGAATCCCTTACTTTGTGAAGCAACTTCCCAACCTCGAACAATGAATCCGAATATGAAGCTCTCTGAGCTCTCTTAGTAGGTCTAAGGCTTATAAGAGCTCTCAAAGTGCAGAAACTGCACACCAAAACAGATTCACAAGTTGTAGCCAGCCAGGTCGTTGGAGAATACGAAGCAATAGAAGATAATATGGTCAAGTATCTCAAAAGAGTAAGAGATGTCTTTTCAAAACCTGACTACTTCCTCATTGAGCAGATTCCAAGAGAGCAAAATTTAGAAGCAGACATACTATCCAAAGTTTACTGGGAGGTAGCTGGGACTAATGCCGAGCTACTCATTTTACGTTCTCCTAGCATCGACCAAGAAGAAAGCTTGGTTATAGAGATCAAGCAGATTGGAGATACCCAATCTTCAGATTCCTTAAACATGGCGACCTCCCCGAGAACTAGAAGGAAGCTCGCCAAGTGCGAAGATGGGCACCTCGCTACGTCCTGATAGGAGATGACGAGGTATATAGAAGGTCATACACATGACCACTGCTCAAATTCTTAAACCCGAGGGAGGGCAAATATGTGATTGATGAGGTACATAGCGGCATATGTGGTTCCCATATAGGGGCAAAAACTATCGCAAAGAAGATCCTGCGGATGGGGTATTATTGGCCCACAATGGTCACTGATATTGAGACAGCCATATAGAAATGCACAAGCTGTCAGCTACATGGGAACAAATGACATCTTCCACCTATGAAATACCAGCCAATCAATGCCTTAGTGCCATTTGACATCTGGTTAATTGACATCCTCGGACCCTTCTCAAAAGGAGTGGGGGGTGCCAAATTCCTCATAGTTGCTGTAGAATACTTCACCAAATGGGTTGAAGTAAAGCTGATGATGATGATCACATTGCAAAAGGTTCAATCATTTGTGTGGAGATGCGTTGTATGCCGATTTGGGATCCCTCAAGCCATCATTTCAGACAATGGTCAGCAGTTTACTGGTGACCTATTCAAGACCTTCTGTGAGAATCTTCACATTGAGCAAAGATTGACCTCCGTGGCTTACCCTCAAGCCAATGGGCTAGCAGAAGTCACAAACCGAACAATCCTAGAAAGACTGAAGAAGAGGCTCACTAAGCTCAAGAAAGAAGGTCACCACGCAGACTGGCCAAATGAAATCCCAAGTATGCTATGAGCATACAAAACCACACCAAGAAAAGCTACTGGAGAAACAGTTTTTGCTTTGGAGCAAGGGTGATAATGCCAATTGAGGTTTCTTTAAGACTGACCGAGTATTACTCAGTCTTAAACGAGGGGGAGAGAACGGCAAAGCTCGACCTCATCGAAGAGGTCAGAAACAAGGCAATTGAAGCAGATAAAACTTATAAAAAGCAGGTAACAAATTTTTTCAACAAGCGAGTGAAGGAAAGACACTTCACAGTTGGAGAAATGGTTCTAAAAAGATCAGACGTTGGCAAACAAGGTCAACTAACCAAGCTGCAAGAAAGCTGGGAAGGACCCTACCTAATCCAAGAAGTCCACAGAGGGAGCTACAAGCTAGTTGATCTCGAAGGAAGAAAACTCCTGAGACCTTGGAATGCCTGTCACTTAAACAAGTTCTAAGCGAAGAGGTCATCTGAGATATGAGAGACCTCATGGCGACCCCAAACACTTAACAACGACCTCAACGATGGCTCCAATTAGCTCAGCGTAGATTAAAGCTAAGTTCTTTCAAGGTTTATGTAGTTGTTATGCCTGTGTTAATATAAATTGCTTAAATGAAAAGGTAGTTCAATTGTGCAAGCATGCAATTGTTGAAAAACTATAAGTATGAAGATTAGAAACATTGCTCAAAGCAGAGGTAGAAAATACTGAGCAGCTGTATAAAAAGACAAAAAAGGGAATAGAGACCACAAACAGATCTTTCGAACTATATCAAGTGCAGAAAAAATAAGTAGAAGGCCACAAACAGACCCTTGCAAAGTATTTAGTACTCAAAAAAAACAAATGGACAATAGTCCTAAAGCTATTACAAAACTTCCCAGGAGGACAGGCCGGAGTCAAAGTTGGAGATTTCAATTAGGTTACCTTGGAAGGGCTCCACAAACATTGCAATCATCTCAACTGTGCGGCGAGTGGCAGCATGGGTCCTACTTGCCACGCCAAGTGATTCAACACCACGACCTGGCCCCGCATTCCCACAATTTGATGCTCCTCTACTACAACACATAGTGGCTCGGTCCTGCGACCTCCCCCTCGTGGAGGAACTGAAGGCTCAGTAGATTTTGGGGGGCCCCCACCATTACTAGGTCTTGCGGCTCTTTAGCTTGGGCTAGCCCCTCTTTGGACTACTCCGTAAAACCAGTCAAGCCTTCTTAGCATTGTCGAAAAAAAACAAAAAAAGTTAACTGTCAACATATGGAAAGGGTAGAAGCAGCTAAGAAGTTAACTTTGAAAGGTTTACTTACTAAAGGGAGTAATCTCCATGCCTGCTCTAGCCGAGGGAAGGTCGTAGAACATCCTCCACCATAGGCCTACGCTGCTCAAGAAGGACCTTGGCTAGACAAGAGAAGTGTACCAGACCATGTTGCAGTTGGACTGGGCCAAGGAGAGGAAGCTCATTATAAAGTAGTCGGCTTAGGTTCTAGTCCGGATACCTTTCCAACAAGCAGGGAGGAACATGGGCGAAGAAGAACCGAGATCTCCATTCCCCCTCTGGAGAATGGACGTGTCCCATTATGTGATTTCGTTGGGCCAGCCGCAGGTATCCCTTGGAGGAACTAGGAGGTGGGGGAAACTCCAACACGAAAAAACAACTGAAGAGCTCCAGAGATATTGGAACCTTATAAAAATGATAGGTTGTTATGAAAGCGACTATCATCCTGATAGATTTGGGGATGAATTGGGCCAAGGGCACACCGCAAAACTAGACGATGTCTAAGAAGAGAGGATGAAGGAAGGGAAGAAGAATTCTTCCCAAAAGGTTGGGGTGGTGGAGAGCAAAATACTCAGCACCCCTTAAGTGGGGCCCCTCAATAGCAGCAGCAACGATATAGTCATCCTCGTCAGTCGCCCCCTCTACTTGGATTGCTCTAATGTCAGCAGCATCCAGGGAAGAAGCCTGCGAACTAACCCCAACCTCTTCAAGATCATAAGTCAGGAAAGGCATATCGTGGGCACGGGGGAAAAAGGAAGGATCATAAAAAGTTTCATTAGTCAGATAATGACCTTTAGGCCCCGAGTTTGAAAGGTTGAAGTGGTAGACATGATGATTAAGAGAGTCCGGATGAAAGCTTGGACAAGAAAGGAAAAGACCTGGCGCAGGTAACTATAGAGAGACACAAGGATGGCAAGAGAAGGTGAAAAAAGGTGTGGAAAACCTCTGATTTTAAAGAACACCGAAAGCTATTGGGTTTCTAGACAAAGTTCAGTGAATCAACAACAGTGGCACGACTTTCCAAAATTGGGAACTCCTCAGTTCCTAAACCAGAAATCCGAAATGAATGGACCTCTGGTCTTCTAAAAACGGGTCAGTTTCAGTCAAATCTAGGGGTGGCCGACGGTTCAAAAACAAAACACGCCCCAACTTCCTCCCACAATATGAAGTACAAAGAAGCAACTCTTCTTTAGGAATAATGCGGGTTGGAACTACCAAAACTGAAGTGGCATAATTCTCCCACAAAGATTTCCCGCCAAGATTTCCAAAAAGCAAAGGAATGCATCCTCTCTTAAAAATAGCTCTTGTGAGAAAACGAAACAGTTTTACCAAGAGCCGCAGCCTCAAGATGTTAAGTCATTCACTAATAGTTGCGAGAAAGCTATTCAACCTTTCAAAAGATCGTGGCTTAGAGTTGGTAACTATTGAATACTTGAAAGTCAGATCATAGACTTGGAGATAGTAGTTTCTAATACCTGAAAATTAGACCCGTGGCCTGAAGGTGGTAACTTCTAATAGTTGAAGGAAGGGTCCCCAACCTCAAGATGGTGAATCTCAACACCTGAAGATCAGACTCACGACTTATAGACAGTAACTTGCAATACCCGAAGGTCACACTGGGGAGTCCCAGGGTGCGAGTGGGCAACTACTTTCTACCACCGACCTCACGGGTCATGGGCCCAGAGGTCATCGACCTCCAGATGAGTATAGCAGAGGCCTCACTAGACCACGACCTACGACCTTGTGAGTCCCAGTCTTTCTTATGCACCTTCCACGTCGCGATCAAGTGTGCACAACTCAGCTTGAAGTCAAGAAATTATAAGCCAAATTGTAGCTCTCGACTAGAGACGCGAATGGAAAGGTACCATTGAAGTTAGCTGCTACAAGGAATCGACAGACCCAGTAGCAACAACGACTTGAGGATGGTAATTTAGGCACCAATGACCTATAAGCTCGCTAGGCCTAAAGGGGAGTAATGATGGGTGAAATGAGCAGGACCCGGACTAGTCAACTGAAACGGGCAGGACCTGGACTAGTCAACTCAAATGGGCCATAGGGCCCCATGCCTTCAATACCTGAAAGTCAGACTCACAAAGTTAACGAGGACACGTGAGCAAGGGGCCAGCTATCATCGACCTCCTAAATGAGCTCGAGCTGAGGTCTTGCCAGACCACGACTACGACTTGGCAAGCTCCGATCCGCAACATAAATCTTCCATGCCACGACCACCGGGGGCGCGACTCATTCCCACTCTAAGGAGCCAAGGATCACTTGGCTTGACCTCACTAAAAGAGATGTTCGAGATCTTCAATACCCACGGGGAGGTCGCGAAGTTGGTCTAAAGGTCGGTTAGTGAGCTCGTAGCTCTCACAAAGACATGAATGGCAAGATCTCTCGTTTCAGCGAAACTCCATGATCTTGGGAGCAGTCGAATAGGGCAATTATCCTAACTACCTACTGTTACGTAATAAGGAGTCTAATTCCAGGAGGCAACAAACATTTTCTCTACTTAAACAAAAACACACAATCAGTCTATGGACAACTAGGCAAGACAATAGAGAACTGAGTCTTCCTACTTTCGACCTTTACTAGAAAACTCTCCCAGAATACTAAGTTAGGCATTGGAGCTCTTCCCTGAGCGATAGCCCACTTTGATAACCTCTTTTTCTCATCTTCTCAAGCTACCGATCACGGAACTCCATCGAGATTTGTGGGGTGACCCGATTCAACATCTTTTGGACCCCATCAACTATATAAAAGTAGAAGCAAATCTCACAAGTTAGCTTATCAAGATGCTCCAAATCAGATCTATTGATGATTTGGAGACACTAGAATTTTTCATATTTTTAATTTTCATATTTATCTACTACTTTTAAATTTTCTTTGACTATTTCATTTTTCTATAGAAATATTAGATTCTATATAAAAACAATAAATTCATAAGTAATAAAAAAAATAATAAGTTTCCATATCTTTGTTACCACCGTCATTCCTAGTCAGCATTATCGGATTCTTGAGCCTTTGTCTATTGAATTTCTTAGTTAATGACCAAGCACCATACTGTCTGTCTGAGTTAATAGAGAAAGAGTCACTAACTGGTGTCTCTACATGACTTTCTAATTTGTTCGACTACATGCTCAATGGCCCTTCCCTAAGGTTTGGTACGGCCAGTGGTGTATTAGATGGACAATCCTCATTCTTGTGACCATACTTTCCACATGAAAAACACACCAAATGAAAACCTTCATAATCAACAGGTTGCTAGCAACCCCGTATGCAGATACATGCTACAAGTGGTTTGGAGAAATCAAACTCAACACAAACTCTGGCATACCTCCCCTATGTAGCCTGTAAAGTTGTGTCATCAACTCGAACTGGTTTCCAAATTATCCGGGCTATTCTCAAAAGAACATTACGGTTAAAGAATTCAATTGGAATTTTGGGAAGTCTCACACAGATCATTGTAGAAGAAATTTTCTTAGTAGACGGTACAAAATTAGGCCTCCTCTTGGACACAGTCACGTAATGCCCTAATACCACCCATAGTTCATTACATAATACATGTTCATAGTCCTCTTTATTGTAGAATCTAGTCAAGAAGTTAAAATGTTCAAGATCTATGGAGTCACAGTCCCACTCTAGATGTCACAAATCTCTTAGTCTTTGAATAAGCAACTTGACAAAAATATTTCTGCCAAACATCTTGATGATAAGAGCCTTTCCCCAAGGATGCCATAGAGCATGCCAGTCTTCATCAAAGAGATCATATTCCGGCCAAGGTGATTTGCCCTGCATCCCTGGCATATCCTTCATGCCTTGCACAAGCTCCTCAATGTCCTCCCTCCTCATCATCACCAATATACACATATGACTTAGGTTTGGTTTGTTGTACCACTTCAAAAAAACTTTTGTTATGTCAAGGATTAGGATTGACAACCTTTATCGTATTTTGGTTTTCATTCGTAGTAGTATCCCCAGTGGTGAAAAATGAACAAGTTATCTAGATGGGCTTCACCGAAAGCCTTTTGCTTAAACTTCTTTACTCTTCTTTCCCGTTGATCGGCTTCTTCCTCCAAGCACCCATGCTTTGAAATGTCCATCCTAAATTCACAATTTGGGCTTCATTTTTCATAATTTTAATAAATGCACTTAATTGGAAAGAAAATTGAAAAATTGTAACTCAAACTAATCAATGTAAATGGGAATAAGCGCATACACTAAAAATCTTTGTTGGACAAATTTGATTTAGATAAATTTTCTTTAGTAAAGATAGCTATGTCTTTATTGACTATTTACGGTTTAATTCAAAAATATTTATCTATATATATACACAATCAAATATCAATTAATATTTAACTTGAAATGCTCAAAAACTTCGTTTTCATCTATTTTATATAAAGGGTAATGTTTCATTCAGAGTTCACAATTAAGTTTCTAATGATCAACATCTCTCCAACAAAAAAAAATTATAAATATATTTTATATATTATACCTAAAAGGATAAACAAAATTCTTGAGGTACTAGATCAAATTGTTTTATTTTTTTTAAATAAGAAAAAAGATAGTTGATCATTAACTTTTATCTTAAAATATATATATAAATTTATTGACTTTATGTTTAACTATTTATACTATACCACTACATCCCACGACATAATTCGACCACACATATGTGTACTTTTATTTTCCTTTGATTCCAACAACATATGTAATAAAACCAGTTTAGAACCAGTTTATCAACAATTGCTGAGATATCTGGAACCAAAACTGATTTTCAATGAGGACTTCTTCTCATTGAAATTTCCTTTAATTAAATGATTATTTGTTTATTTTATTTTCACAAATCTCAAAATCCCCCAATTTTTGTTATTAATTTTCAGTAAATATAAAATGATCCTTACTGTTGTTACAAAAACCTGATGTAATAATCAATTGTAATAATGTCTGGATTTTCTTCTTAAATGAGCTTGTCTTCCTGAAATAAAAATTCAAGAAAATTAATGCCATGAGTCACCACTGCAGATTCGATTGTTAATAAGTAAGTGTGGAAACAAAATTAATGTGCTATAAGAGTAAAAGATGAATGAGTTTTCTTTCATAGGTTTAAAAAACTTACCTTTCCTTCTTTGTGGTCATAAATTGCCTTCGCAAAAGGCATTTAACCTCACATGTCATTCATCTATTCACTTCCAGAAAGTTCAGATGAGGATGACTTTGATCCAAGCTGGATGCCACACTACAGTTCAGAATATGAGTCTGGTTAGCCTATCCTGATAAGATTCCTTGTCGTCTACTTTACACTGTTTATTATATTGTTTGCATTAAAGCTGTCAGCCACCTGTCGACCATTGTACTGATTCCTTTACAGCTGTTGGTTTTCTACTGTAGCATGATGTGTAATATTTTGAATTCTGTATAGCAGAAGTTTGAAGTCCGCCTCTTAGTTTGGCTATAAGAAGAGGCCTTCCCTCTCTTGAGTAGAACAGGTAGAAAAAGAGAGAGAGAGTCCTCTCTGAGAGTCAGTGTTTGAGGCTGAATTAGTGTTTGTAAGCTTTCTTGAGGTTGTTGCTTAATAAACAGTTTGTTTGTGGTGGAGTGGGGAAAGAAACCGGTGTTGTAATGGATGGAAAAGGTGATGTAGGTGGAGGGGTGTGTTTGGGTTGCTTATTCCATAGCGCCAAAGCTGGAGAATAGGGACTGTGGAGATTGAAAGATCTACTGTCTTAGGTGAAAGGTCTACTGTCTTCTTGATCAACCACAAGTTTCACATCGAACTGAACATGTCTTCCTTCCCAAAGATGATTCAATTTAAGCAGAAAATTATTCCACAGGGACAACTCCTCCGATAACACCAATGGTTTTCAAGGTACACCTTCACTGTATCTCATATAAAAGGTAAAGATAATGTGCTTGCACATTTCCTTAGCAGATCTCACATCCCAGAGGTACAGACATATACCCCCCCGCAAAAATTTCCCTTTGCTATTCCCTGCCTTGCCCCGTTTGATCTCTCCCATGTCCCATCTGAAGTTCGTGGAACTATTTTGGATCTTGTTCTCCTTGAAAGAAGCAATCTCAATTATAAACTCTTGCAAAAACTTCTCCTCAGAACTCATGGTCATACTGTTTTCCGTGGCATTGAAAATGATCCCATCCATCCGTACTTTACCATTTTCCACATATGTAATCTTTGGAACCTTCCCAAGATGGCCCTCTGTCATTTTTGGTGTCTATTAGAATCCCACTATATATGTTTCTGTTTTAACACTGATAAACTTTACTTTTATCTTTGGACGTGTGATAATGTTAGAGATCTTCCAGCTCACAGTCTTTAGCTTTTTAAGATATTTTGTTAGTTTCAAAACCCCGCTAGTTGGTTCAGATTCCTGTCAGGTCAATATGGCAAATATGTAGTCATTTGCTTACACAGATAAATCTAGTGCAGCATGGCAATCCCAGATCTACCACTTTCCGGTCGAAGAAGTTGTAGGTTGGTATCCATATAATATCTCCAACCCAAGAATCCAGAGATGTCAGATTGAATATTCTTCACTACCTAGGTACAAAGAATTGGCTTCAACTTGTTCAAGGACTCTTCCCAGACCTTCCAATGGAAATTCACTTGAGTCCTCCATGGACAGATCACACCTACTATGCTGAGCTTCTGATTTACCTTCATGCCCATCTTGAATTCCAAGCTTTTGATGTAGATGGACACATGTTTGGCTATGTATTAATGACTATGAAAATTGTGTATTGAATAACAAGAAAACATACGTATGTAGTAAAATATAATATAGCCCGACTCTTGTATTAGGTATACGTGATGGATGAATTGACAAGTTTCGCTTATCTCATAATGGATATTAGGTCTACGATAGAAAGAAAGTTATTTTTTTATGGAAGTATTTGGGCTAATTGATTCATTGTTATAGATTACACATCTACGACTAACTCACTTATTAATTGTATCCATAATTTAATCGTATTTATGTTTATTAAATTAACTGTAATGAATTCGACACTAATCAAATATAGACATAATTTTTGTCAACTTTTCATTGACAAAGTCTAGCCAATGTCTTTTTCATAATTTATTATTAATGTATTTCTCATCCAATACTTAATTAATTTATTTGTTCTCAATGTTTATATCAATGAATGTCTACGTGCACAAATCGATGAAGTCGAAGAAATGATAAGATGTTTAAGAAAATATTTATTATCAAGTTTTTCAAATAAATATTACTTTTCTCAATTCATAATTAATTTCATAATAAAAAAATTTATTTTGAAAAGAAAATGATATATTATGTAAAGAAAAAAAAAAAAAAAGAAAGTGCACGTGAGTTCAGTCAAAGAATAGTTTATCCTCACCTGTCACAAGTATGAGGAGAAGAATCACTGAATCAGAATCAGAAAAAGCTGTTTATCTTAAATCACACTCTTGAGATCGCTTATGGGGATGGGGGTTTTCTCCATTACATTTCTCCTTCATCACTCTACCTTGGCAAGAATTGCTTGCTACACCGATATATAATCAAGAAAGAGGGGAGAAACGGAAAGGATCAGATCACTTTCTTGGGTTGCAGTTTTGTTTGTACCATTAGAAGAATGGATTCTTTGCTCCCTTTACACTGCAATTCTGTTCCCATTTCGAATTCTTCTTCCTCTGGTAAAAGGGAAATCACATTTTCAAGAAAACAATACAGAGGGCACAGGGGAAAGAGTGAGGGATTCTTGAACTTGTTCAGACCATCTTGGAGCGGTGTGCTGCAAGATAGGAAATTTGGGTTCTTTGTGAATCGGGGCATTTCTGGAGCTAGAGTTATTTGTGGAGTTTCTCCTGTTGAAATAAGGTAATTGTTGATTCAATTTGTTTCCTTAGTTCGTATTGTTTTGTTGAAAGATATCTGACAAGTTTGCAGAGTTGTATTTGACATGTCAACTTGTTTTTTTTTCTTCTGAAATGAGTGCTAAACCTGAGTTTAAGACATGTCAGGAACAGGATAAATTTATGTTTAGGAATGTAATTTCATAAATTGAATATAAACAATTTGCACTCCCAATGCCTCAAGTACCTAGTACTTTTATCACACAATTGTTTACTTGCCCTGTTATACATGATGATGGATATAATTGAGTTAAAATCATTAGTTTTTCTGTCCATACCTTGAATTCCCCCTGTGCAAGCTCTGTTAAGAGGTAAAATATATAAATTTTATGCTCTCTAATTTAAAGAGCTCTGTAGGCTACTTGTGATACTCTACAAACCCACTAAAAAATGACGTAAAATATAATAAAGCCTTGTAATATTGGGACATGAAATTTTAGATTTAGTTTGATTACAAAGCCTTTTAATAATCAAGAAAATAACACTCAGTTTCCAGGTGACTTGT
Source organism: Parsonsia alboflavescens (assembly GCA_028571225.1). NCBI lineage: Eukaryota > Viridiplantae > Streptophyta > Magnoliopsida > Gentianales > Apocynaceae > Parsonsia > Parsonsia alboflavescens. The sequence continues at coordinate 1,202,499 of JAOXNR010000031.1, forward strand.
TCCTTTAATCCTTTTGGTAATCAAGAAATAACAGCCGATTTAGAGGAAACTTGCCCTTTTACTCTTTAAAATCTTGGGTTTGGAATTTATAAATAATCAAGAAAATACTAAGCCTTTTACTCACATATTTCATTAATAAGCCTTTTAATAATCAAGAAAGTGCACTCAACCTTTTTCTGCCTTGTGCTTTTTCTTTTTAACGTATTGTATATGAAATTTTATATGTAGTTTGCTTAATGGTTACAATAGCATGAGAAAGAAAACATTACAAATAGATGAAATAAAAAGGAGTGGTTGGAGTACATAAGATGACAGTTAAATTCATGATTTTGCTTTCTCAGGCTGTGAAACTTAAGGTTCTTTACAATTTTGTTGCTAGGTCCATTTCATTTATTTATTTATTTTTAACAGAACGGAAAATACTGCAAACTTTCAAGCAACTTTAAGACATTGCAGTATAGGTTTCTTCTGGATTTAGTGATTTTTTAAAATTTTTTTAATCTGTTGAAAGATTTGGAGCAGAAATGACTTACAAGTGACTTTTGGGGCAGTGAAGAAGAGATGAAAGAAAATAAAAGAAATAAGTCTAGGCGGGGCCATGAAAAAGTGAGGTTAGCTGTCCGGCTTGATCACCAAGTTGAATTTGGGGAGCATGTTGCAATTTTGGGCTCAGCTAGAGAACTAGGATCATGGAAGAAGCAACTAATGATGGATTGGACTGAAAATGGATGGGTCTGTGAATTGGAACTGAAGGGGAATGAATCTGTTGAGTATAAATTTGTGATTGTTAGAAAGGACAAGAACCTTTTGTGGGAGATTGGAGAGAATCGGGTTTTAACACTTCCAGGAAAAGGAAGTTTTGAAATTGTATGCCAGTGGAATATGACTGGTGCTCATGCAGATTTAGTACCTCTGGAAGCAGAGAAAATGGAGAAAGCAGGCGATAATGGCTTTGCAACTGTTAAAGACATTGCTGCAGCAGAGGTAGAATCAAGTCCTTTTGTGGAACAATGGAAAGGGAAGACTATATCTTTTGTTCGTTCAAAGGAGCAGTTGGACATGGACAAGGAAAGGAAGTGGGACACATCAGGTCTTGAAGGGATTGCTCTAAAGTTAGTTGAAGGTGATAAGAATGCTAGGAACTGGTGGCGGAAGGTAAATTTGTGATTTTCATGTCATTTCTGTAGTCTTATTTATGGTTGCCTAATGGTATTAGTATGTTGCAATTGAACTTCAATTTCTCCTCTTGTTTATACGCATTTCCTGTGCATTCTAAGAACAACTTAAAATTATTTCTACATTTAAGGTTCTGTTTCATATATCTGGCTATCAGTTAACGTGAGACTCACTGGATCTTAAAGTCAAGGATAAAGAAGTTTATTCTGGAGGAGTCAGATTTAACAGAAATACCACTTGAAATTTTTTACTCTTGGATGCTGCCTTTGCTTGTTCTTTCTGCTATATAAATATTGCTATGTCCTAAAATGTTCTGCTTGCATTTTCTTTTTTTAATTCCTAATATATGAATTGCAAAAAAATCCCAAAAGTGCAAGATGTTGTTTCCCAATGGGATGATAGAAAATAATCTGTGTCAAAAAATAACTCAATGGGCATATATCTTTAGCATGCTTTTGGTTCCTTTCTACTGATATCACCCAAAGACTTGTGACCAAGCACATTGCCCCAAAATTCTCATTATGATCTGGATAATAGTGGCCTCTTTAAAGTGAAGTGGCTCTTTATATGAAACACAGAGTTCCTAAAGATTCAAAAGTTATCTGCATGAATTTTAGAACCATATTAAGAGACACTGACTTCTCATCCACAACAGTAAATGAATTCCCCTAATGCATAGGCTTCTTTTACTATTATTAAGTATTTATTACGATTTAGATAACGTTGACTTCTTCTCATTACAAGAGCCTCTTGAGATGGAAATTGAAATACGGTAAAGTATATGGCAGCCTAAGCATTAATCCAGAAAAAATATTTTCAATTGCATTTTTGGAGAAGCAATTAGGGTTTTTCATGGTATTGGTAGATTTTGATGTGAAATCGAATTTTTCTAAAATATGAAGGCTCACCTTTATGATTATGATGTGTAGGGGTAAATTTGACGCTATAGTTTTCTCTACTATCTGGTCATATTTGTTTTGCTCTGAGTATAGTCTCAATGTTATCACACTATAAAGCAAGGTGCTTGGTCCCTCTACTTCTTTGGTAGTTAGAACAATTGGCTAATTTCCCAGGGTGGTTGTACCTGTTAAAAGAACTTGGATGAATAAAGTGGTTGAGAAAACTTTCAGAAAATTAGGGTGAATGTGGATTAGGTCAAACTGGCTTGATGTCTCTATCAATCCTAAGTAATAAGTAACTTAGGCAGATATCTTTATTTTTTTCTCACCCTTCTCTTTGGCAGGGAAGCATATACATTTTAAACTTCTAGGTCGATACAAATGTGCTTTGCTTATGAATTCCCAAGCCTTTGAGCAAGCCGATCAAATAATTCATAACTAACCTGATATGCAATTCTCCTAGTCTGTTTCAAGCAACTTCCCTTATAATGTATTAATTGTAGGTTACCTTTCATTTGTGCAACATTGTTGTTTAATTGGTTATATATCTGACTTCGTATTTGCATTTGGTCTCTTAACCTTTATGAGTTGGCATGTGAATTTTAAATTTTTGATTTCCCTGTTTCATAATATGTTAAGATTACAGCAAGTTTTGTATAATTACTACTGGTGTCTGTTTCTTGCTTTATAATCTTTTCATATTCGAGTTTGTAAGATGCCATCTAGTATGTATCAGTGGAAAATATGTTTAATAGGGCTAACAATCATCAAATACACTTCTTTCTGTGCAGCTTGAAATTGTTCGGGAACTAATAGTTGGAAACATGGAGACTGAACACTGTTTAGAGGCTCTTGCATATTCAGCTATCTATCTGAAGGTATTCTTCTATCTGCTTTCCAATTAACTGATTCAGCTTTCTGACTTCTTCCATCTTACTCTTGCACACAGTGGATAAACATAGGTCAAATTGCCTGCTTTGAGGGTGGAGGTCATCATAGGCCAAACAAGCATGCTGAAATTTCCAGGCTTATATTTCGTGAACTAGAAAGGATTTCTTATAGGAGAGACATTTCCCTGGAGGTAAGTAGTCGCCAACTTGGTTTGATTGTTTTCCTTTATTTTTATTTTTTGGCTTTTGTTTTCTTCCCTCGCTTGGCAAATCCTGACGATTCTCTTGTTTTGTTCCTCAAATAAATCTCCTCCATTTCCTATTCATTGATCTTTATGTTCTTTGCAATATCAAATATTGCCAATTAACTTTTATATGCAATCAGTTTGACGCAGCAGAATTACAGATAGAGGGGGATTTCCTTTGATTCATGTGAAAGATATTTTTTATGGCTGACAACCCAATTGAAATATTAGCAAATCTAGGTTTCTAAAGAACACAAAGCTAGTGGCTATTCCATGTAATTTTCTAAATATAAAGCAGTCCCTTTACAAAGAATATTATATAGAGTTCAGATGTTGATACTTACCTAATAAGAATTCTTGACTTCCAAGAAGAGTTAATAAGAAAATTAAATAACCTAGGATTTTAAATTACAGTAAAAGAATGAAGTCTTGTTCTCTCCTTTATTTAGAAAAACTTTAGAACTCATTCTCAAGTTTTTCTAGCCCTCTGTGATCTAACTATCTACCTGCTTTCTTTTTCAGCTTTGGCATCCTTTATTTCTTCTCTTAAAAAACAATACTGGGACTTCCAATTTCAACAGAACGACAGCTGTCATTGTAATTGTCAATTGGGAATGAAAAATTTTGTTTAGGAAGAATAAAAAAGAAAAAATTTCCCACTGTTGTTTGCTTCAATTCTTCATGGTCTTAGGAGTTCCAAGATCTTCTTATCAACTTATTATTCTATCCGGAATTGAATGTTACTATTTCTATTTTGGTGTGACTAGTACTGAATATCCATTTTCCTAAAATAGACATTTTTGATGTAAAGTTTCATTGACAACTGGATTTATGTATCACTAGCTAATGGATACCCACCATTAATCATATCACTTAGAAGGATAATTTGGTAACTTAAATTAAGGTTAGACATTTCTTAATTTTTATATAAAGTAAAAGATGTACATTTAATTCTTGTCAGAGGGAGTATTTGTCCATCATGCAAGGTAAATGGTCATCTTTGTGTTGTTTTTCGAACCACTCTATGATAAGCTCCTAAAAGACATCCTAAGGGGCTGATTAGGG
>JAOXNR010000031.1:1208724-1223151 GCA_028571225.1 Parsonsia alboflavescens
CCCCCCCCCCCCCCCCCCCCCCCCCGCAAATCATGTTTATTCCTAAGTAGGAAGGAAAGTTGTTTCTCAGATTAAGGAACTTGAGAAGGTACATTGCAGATTGAGAAACTGAACTGCTCCCCTTCTCATGTTAGAAAATCATTCTTTCTGTTTTTTTTCTTTAATTTTTTTTTATTGTTTCACAAATTTCTTAATTTACACAGGAATTTCTTGTTATTCGCAAGATTCATCCATGTTTGCCATCTTTCAAAGCAGAATTCACTGCATCTGTTCCTTTGACACGAATTAGGGATATTGCTCATAGAAATGATATTCCTCATGACCTTAAGGTAATTTCTGAAACTGTGGTTCACACATATGACTTTGTAGTGTCATAGGTTAAACTTCTTTTAAACCTATGACCAGCAAGAAATCAAGCATACAATACAAAACAAGCTTCACAGAAATGCTGGCCCAGAGGATCTAATTGCCTCAAAAGCAATGCTTGAAAAGATTACAATGAACCCTGGGGAATATAGCAAGGCATTTATTGATGAATTCAAGATATTTTATGGCGAGCTCAAAGATTTCTTCAATGCTGGAAGGTATAGTGTGCACAATTACTTGTGGCCCCGAAAATTTCTCACTTTTCAGGTTTCTCATGTTTGATTATTTCTTTTGCATATTTTCTATCTCAATTTTGGTTGAGTAAATGCAGGCTTGTTGTAGTATCTTACAAAATAACATGAAAAAAAAATACCCTCCACAAAATCTTTGTTTTCCTCTTCCCTGCTTTGCTGGAATGTTTCTGAAGTGCAATGTGGCTACTGACCCTTTGACATGTTGGGGAAGGCTGTATATACCTAGCCATTCACAGAACCTAGGATGCAAAAGCCCGATAAATAATACTTATGATTCTTCTCATTTATTCTCAGTCCTTGTGTTATGTCTTCATCAAGGATTCTCTCTTTCATGTTTGACTCTGCGGAGAACTAATTTGCAGGTCTAGCATACTTTATCTATGAACTTTGTCAAAATCACTTACCTCTGTTTCCCTATTCCAGGCACCATTAAGCTAGCCTAAGCATTAAGTTCCTTTCAAGAATTGTGGAACTTCATTGATGATCTTAGTCTTTCTCCTTTTCTTCTAGAATAGCTGTCTTATGACTCTCATGGATATGTAGTCACATTTTATTTCCCTGTGGTGATATTCAATTGATTTATTGATTAAAGCATCTCGGTAATTGCCACACCTTGCTATTATGATCTAAGTCCTTTTCTTTGAGTCGGCAGTCTAATCCAAATCTTGAGCATAACAATTTTGCATAAGTTCTAATCATAAACCTGTAAATAGTGCTGAAGAACATAAACCAAGTTAGAGAATAATAAAGCTTCAGTGCAATATCTTTGGAAATCTTTTAGGAGAGGTATTAGAGTCTTACGTTGTAAATCATTTCTTACTAATCAAACAAACACATTCTCTCTCTCTCTTTTTGGGGGGTGGGGTTGATGCGGTGGAGAAGATTGGTGGTCCTTGCTGAATGTGGAAAAATCCATGCAATAGTTTCTTTCAATAAGATATCTGAAGTACTCCAGTGAGGAGATATAGATCTGCTCTCTATTTATTCCCGCTCCTCTCTAGCTAAAACTTAGCCCACATTCTAATTAGTTTGATTGACTTTGCTGAATGTGGAAAAAACATGCAAAAGTTTAGTTCAATAAGATATTTGAAGTATTTCAGTGTGAAGATGATATTGATCCATTACTAAATTGATGCATGTTTGCACTAAAGCCATGGTTTAAGAAACTAGCACTGAATTGTACAACAATGTTTCAGTCTTGAAGAACAGCTGGATTCAATCAGGGAAGCACTAGATGAGAAAAGCAACAATATACTTTCAGTCTTTCTGGAGTCAAAAAAGGTACTTTATGTGTTTTGATTGCCGCTCACATGTATGCTATGAATCCTAAAGCATGAATGATGTAAAGCTTGTTCATTCTGTGATGTGATTTTAAGGATAAGATAGATGATATCAATTTATTTAACATATTATATCAAGAATCAATCTCTTTAGATCCTTTTCTTGTTAAGATTATATTCTTTATAACGTGTTGGTGAAGCATGACAAACAAAACATATAATTTGTAATACATTTAGAGAGTTCTGTATTTCTTTCATTCGCAAAGGGTTCACACACATATAAGTATCTTTCGGTTACCAAAATAGGATTCAAATCAATCAATAACTAAAATCTATAGTAATCTATAGAGATCTTACATATTATATACATATATATATATATATATATATATATACGGTTTTGCTAAGGCGTGCTCCAACCGTTATCATAACGGAATTCTTGCTACAGTGCTCATGCAGCCAGCCAAACGGAGCAAGAATTCTGTTACGGTAATGGTTGAGCGCGAGCGCGCCTTAGCAAATCCATATATATATATATATATATATATATACACACACACACAGAAATGTATGGTAAGAGCAATGGAGTTCAAGATATGGAGTGCACCTGTGTATATTTAAATAGTTAACACATGGTCAACTTCATGTGAATAGACACAAGAGCGCTTTGTATTTTGAGCCCAATTACTCTCCATAGAATTTTCTAACTTTGTTACCAATATATTAACCGAATCAATCAACTACTAAAATCTTCCATAATCTATTGTAATCCTACACAATTATAAAGTTCCACTTAAGCTGAAGTATAGAGGTTAATCACTTTTTACCAGTGTAATTAACCTAAGTCCCATTCAATACTTTAGTAAATATTTCTCCAAGCTGATCTCTAGTTTTGATGTATCTTGTAGTTGTACAGATGTATTTTTTTGTTGAATCATTTCAAAGATGAAATAACAGTTAATCTCAATATACTTAATCCTTTCACGAAGAACATGATCAGAAGCCAAGACTGATAATCCCACTATATCATAGTTGGCATCTCAAACTTAAGTTCCTCTCCTAGCAAATGTGGTTACCATACCATGGCAAATGCATTGAGCCATTTCCCTGTATTCAGATTCTGTACTTTATTTGGAGGCAACATTTTTTTTTTCACTCTTCCAAGATTCCATGACACTAAGTTGTCCTCAATAAAGATACATACGAAGTAGTAGATCTTCTATTAGTTTTGGAACCTCCTCAATTTGCATTTGAGAAAACATTCAATGTCTGTATAATTTTTATATATGAAGAAGCCTCGAGTCCGGGAGCTCCTTTAAGATAATAAAGAATCTTCTTGATTCCCTTCCAATGATCACTGAGGGAGAAACCATGACATGACATATAACATTTACAGAATACATAATGTTAGGGCAAGTTACTGTAAGATAATTGAGGTTTCCTACCTACTAAGCACAAATCTCTTTGGATCTTTAAATAATTCACCATAAATATTTTGAGTTTTTGGCACAAAGTCATTAGTGTACTGTAAAGCTTGGCCCCAAATTTTCATTCCTCTTGCAATAGGTCTAGTGTGCTCAATTTTTAATCTCTTGCAATAGGTTAAGGATTTGCTTCCTCTGTAGAAGAAAAATGCTTTTCTTGCACCATGTCACTCCAATCTCGATTTTTTTTTTCAGTTTTCCTAAATCTTTTGTCTAAAATTGAGTATGAAGAAAGATAGATAGGAAACTAAGACTGGTTTTAGATTGGCTGTGGACAACAGAATATCATATATGCTCTGTGTCATTCTAAAGTCCTGAACAACTTCACCAAATTTTCCAGACCAAGCCTGAGGATGTTTCAGACCATAATAGGATTTCCAATGGCAAACAGGCCTTCCCTTACTCCCTGCACTCAATGAAACCAGGTGGTTTCTCCATATAAACCTTTTCTTGGAAGTTACCTTGGAGAAAAGCTTTCTTATATTTAGCTGATGATAAGCCAATCATGAGTTGCAACCACAGATGTAAATAGATGAACAGATGTGAGCTTCACAGGGGAGAAAGTGTTTGAATAATCCCTTCTGTATGTTTTAGCATATCCTCCAACCACTAAGTGAGCTTTAACTCTAGAGACAGGGGTATCCAGATTCACCTTGATTGCTAACCCCAATTTGCATTCATTAACTCGTTTGTTCATAGATAATTCAACAATGTCCCAAGAACCATTACCATCAATAGAATTCATCTCATTTAGAGTATCACAACAATTAGGATGGGCTACAGTTACATGAACAATTCTCGGAAGAGTAGAAAAATCGATATAAGCACAAGGAAAAAAGTGAATGGCTATGTTTGAACAAATGAGACAACCTAGAAGAAGATGTGATTGTATATGTTGATGTCATCTTCTCCCCCTTGCTTATTTAAGGAGTAAAAGAAGAAAATAAAGTACTATAAAAAATTGTAACATTAGTTAAGATATCAATCAAGTTCGGAATAAAAACACCTATAATCCTTTTGAAGGTGAGAATAGCCTAAAACACATACATAAGGGACCTAAGAATCTAATTTTGTCATATAACTACAAATATAGAAAGCAAACATGTATTACCAAATGTTCTTGGTTCAATAGATAATAATGGCTAATAAAAAACACCAACAAACAAGAAACCAGATTTCGATCTAATAGCCGTGAAAAAGTTCAGATTGAAAAGATAAGATATTTCAGGAAACTCCCAAACTGAAATCTCAAAATTGCACAAACACCCCAGGAAAAATCCGAAACCCACAGAAAACTTCTCACAACCCACAGCATTAGTGCCTAAAGAAGTACAACCAACTGCATAGAAGATCAAAACCCCAAGAGCCACCGGCCAGCAGAATCAGTAACCAAAAAATTCAGTAATGCGAGAAATAAACCAAAAATTCAATAATGTGAGAAATGACTACGGAAGATACCATATTTTCCCTTACAGAAAATGCATCATTTTCTTTTAAAAAAATGCAGGTCATCTTTTAAAAAAATGCATCATTTTTTCTTTTGAAATAGATGAATACTTGAGATGTTTTGTGAGAGCATAAGTTTCCCTTCCCTTTAGCTCATGTGTTATATGTACTGAAAGGATGCCCCTTTGTCTTCCACAATTGAAGTTTACTGAAGATTTGTGATCTTGACCTCAAAAACCTACATGAATGAAGCCTTTTTATCGATTGACATACCAGACTTCCCTTGGAATAATATAAATCTTTTTCCTGTGCCAAGTTAGTCATGTAATTCATCACTAGGATTGAGAAGATGCATAGTTGGGTATTGGTGGTTAGGTGTCCTGTTCTTTAAATTGATGTTGGACAGAGGTATTGTGTTCATCTTTCTGAGGCTGGTTTTGGAGGTATGATGTGATTTTTCTGTTGAACTGTAAATACATCTTTTTATTCAAGAGATTGTCGAGTTTCAATTCGATAAATGCTTAGTGTTTCAAGAGGCAGAAATTGATGACAATGACTTTATAATATTCCTGTAGTGATGCTCGAGTAAACTTTCTTAGGAACATTTACTTGAATCAGTTACAAATTCCAAAAGAGAGCTTTAAAATTGGCAGTAAGAGTAATGCTTAGTGATTCATCAATGGTCTTTAGGACAGGCCCTAACTCCAGAATCATGTCTGATCCTAAAAAAATGCATTGAGGATGAAACTGGATTCTGAAACAAGTAGAGACACTCCTTTTGAGTGACCATTTCCTAACCCATTAAGAAAGGATGATATGAACCATGACTTAATTTATAACTCTTTCAGTCTAACCATGTTTTAAGAATTGATAATAAGCACCAAAGAGTTAATTCAATTATATGTTGTCAAGGGATGAAAAGCACCAAAGAGTTAATTCAATTATATGCTGACAATAGAAAGAGATTTGGGGATGGTTGTTGATGTGATGGCCAGGAAGATAAAGATGTATTTGGAAACTTTGAACAAGAATAAAAGATTATTTAACTGGCTAATTGTTTTTTTTTTTCTTGGCATTTTCATTTGTTCTTCTCAGTGCTCTGGGATCCCTTCTTTTACATGATTAGGGAAATGAAATTTATCCTTGAACTTCACTATAAGCTGATTTCATGGATATACAGCTACATTGAAATTGAGAAGATGTTGTCTTGAGTGTAAATTCTGGATGTGCTCATGCACACCCTTTCACTTTTTTCAAGTTGCATAGGTGGTTCAATCATCACCTAAATTTGACATGAACCTATTCTAGTTTATCAAACTAGTCCATATAACATTATTGTGGCTCAGGTAAATAAAATCTGAAGCTATTATGCCTCAGTTTGTCTATAATCATCGTTTTGAGCATCACTCTATTATATTTCATCTCTACGGTGAACATATATCCCTTGGATTTTGGCTTGTAGGATTTTAACTTTTACTGAAATCCTTCTTTATAAAGAAGATAACAAATAAAAATAAAGATGTTTGTGACATAGGAATATTATTTTTTGTTTCTTGTGGCAATTTCATATTATAAGAGACACTGCAGGTCTGAATTCTGCAATGAGTGAAGCAGGTTGTTTTTCCTTTGATTTCAGGGATTGAATAGTGTGAGTGAAACTATCAATGAAGTAGACAAAGAAGTGATGAGACTGTTATTCAAGACAATACAATCACTGAACAATATTCGTGAAGTGATAGTAAAGGGTCTGGAGAGTGGTCTCCGTAATGATGCTCCTGATGCTGCAATTGCAATGCGCCAAAAGGTGATCATGCTTTATTTAAGATATGTAGTTGTTCCAAATCAATGGAATTCTCAGAATTGATCTCACGCAAGTGACATTGTTTCTAGTGGCGTTTGTGCGAAATTGGACTTGAGGACTATGCATTTGTTCTTTTAAGCAGGTAAGTTCACTTGTCATGCCTATAGGCAGTTTCTGGATTTGTTGAACCAATTAAAATCTGATGTTAATCGAAAATTAGTTTTTATTCAAAACTTTCTATTTTTAATTTTTTATTATAAGCTGTATATATCTCTGCTATAAAACTTTAGTAGGGTAGAATTTTAGGGCTTGAGACATCTGATAAGCAACTTGGCTCTGATACCATGTAGAACTTCAGGATTTGAGAGAAAAAATCTTTCTTGTATTATTCTCATCTTATTTACAAAGAATTACATGTTTATATGTAAATCTAAGGTAGCAAAACGGGTAACTATTTCAAAACAGGTAACTCCCAAATCAATCTAAGATCCAGACAACCAATTATAATCTTGTCTAAAATATACTATTCAACATAATAGTCAACAAGTTGATTAACTAAATTATGAAAGCTTTAAATTTTAGGTGTGGAGATACATTTTGGTGAGATATTGTTCAAGTTACGTTGAGTAAGCTGTGATAAAGAGAACCTGATAAACAATGGCAGCAAATAAAGTACAGAAATTAATGACATGGTGGGACAATAAAGAGCTGGAGTATAAGTAATTCACCCAGAGAGAATAGACTGCTTGCTCCAAATATAATTATAGAAACAGAAAGGCTATGCAGAATTTCATCTGATCATCTTCTCCCTTTAAAGTTTTAAATTGCAAAATTTACATGAGAACACTTTGACTGTAGCTGTCTTTGTGAAAGAGTATAGAATGTTGGCAACAAAGAGATTGAGATTGTATTAGTAAGGATATTAAGATGTATGCATTCTATAATCAAAGAGGATGATGATCTAAATACACATAAGGATATTTAATTAATTCCCACAGGAAAACTTTTACTTGTAATTGAAAGATGACCTTAGATGCATCAACTGGGGAGGTACAAGAACATGATTGCTTCATGACAGAACAGCTAAACCATCAGTAGCTCAGCATGCTGGTAGATTAAAAGATATTTAAGTAATTCCCACAGGAAAACTTTTACTTGCAATTGAAAGATGACCTTAGATGTATCAACTAGGGAGGTACAAGAACATGATTGGTTCATGACAGAACAGCTAAACCATCAGTAGCTCAGCATGCTGGTAGATTAAAAGGATATATTTCCCTCGGCTTATAAGAGAAATTAGATTCACGTGTCTGGTCAGAGATATGTAAGATGAAGCTTTGGATGTATTACTGGTCTATGTTAAGTCATTTTCCAGGCTTTTCATAATCAACTATCCTGTTCGTTTCTCTTGCCTTCTGGAATAGAAATAAATACAACGATATATTCGACAAGGATCTGGTTATACATATCAGCACATGAGTTTTCCTTTGGGGCATTTTATTTTGATAGATTTTTGTTTTCCTGAATAGACCTGATATCTAGTAGAATATTGGTAGGTTTCTAAATTCACTTGAAAATGTGGGCGGTGCTGATCAGCTTGCCCAGAATGTGGACTCTAGCAATGTCAACTCTTGGAATGATCCTCTTGAGGTGCTCCTTGTTGGTATCTCTCAACTGGGTCTATCTGGCTGGAAGCCAAAGGAATGCTCTGCTCTCTGTAATGAACTCCGCTCTTGGACAGAGAGAGGCCTACTAGAAAAAGAAGGTACTTTGTTCAATTACTTTTGAATTCTCTGAATTTTAGTATTTGCTAAACTAATATATTATATGCTTTGAAGGCAATGAAGATGGGAAGAGAATGTGGGCATTACGGGTTAAAGCAACTCTTGATAGGTCTAGAAGATTGACTGAAGAATACTCCGACACACTTCTTCAGATATTTCCTGATAGAGTTCAGGTATAACTTTTAATTTTCTTTGACACCTGGTTAAAATTTGTTCATATTCATAATTATACATCACAATTAACACCATTAAAGGTTAGAATTCAAACCAAAGCATTCACAGGCATGACATATTTGGCATATGATTTTGTGCTTCTTATTTGGGAACTGAATTTGTAGCTGTTCTTGCAGACTCTTGGAAAGGCTTTTGGAATCCCAGAGAACAGTGTAAAAACATACACTGAAGCTGAGATACGTGCATTGTATGTTAGCATCAATTGTTTCTTTCTCATCATGATATTCAACCAAGCTCATGATATTCAACTACGGGCATTGTATGTTATCTGACCTTTTTATTTGTAATCTACCTCAAGTGTAATTTTTCAGGTATCAAAGCTCTGTACCGTTCTTTCAAAGGCTGTTAGGAAAGTTCTCAACTCCCAGGGTTGGGATGTTCTTGTTCCAGGAGCTGCATCTGGTATGCTAATGCAGGTAATTTCACAGTTGAAACTCTAAAGCATCCCTCTGTTGAGAACTGAATTTCAAACTTTTACTGGATGCAATAATTAAGGAGATTCATAGATCTTAAGGAAGTTACCATATGTCCTTTTCATGACACCACATGAGATAGTTGGATGTATCCTTTAACTTAAGGAAGTTGTTAGTGGAAGTGTAGACGAAAAATATGCTTATTTTAGAAAAATAAATATTCAATTTTGGACATAAAAATCTGAACATTCAATTCTCGATAGAGAGTGTATTAATGAAATTGAACTAGTTACCCAATCATTTCCTTTTCCTGTAAAGTGTTGTTGTTACTCCTTTAATGCCTCCTAAAATGCACCTTATCTATTTGCTAGATATAAGCACTGTGAGAACGTGAGAGTTAAAAGTTTTCAGAGTTGAACCTCACACTTGTCTAAAAACATGTTATATATATATTGTTCTAGAGTGATTCTTATATGATCAAAACAAAGTTGGTTTGACTCTTGAATTTTTAATATATAGGTGGATAAGATTGTTCCCGGGGCACTGCCATCATTAGCAGGAGGTCCAGTTATTCTTGTGGTGAACAAAGCTGATGGAGATGAAGAGGTTGTGGTTTTCCATTCTTGTTTCATTGTTATTCAGGAGTTCAATTATTAGCCCTGGAAAACATATCCAATATCTGAAGGAAAGACAGTGAAACATGAATGCTAAATTTTACTACTAATACATTGCAGGTAACTGCTGCTGGAACTAATATAGCTGGAATTATACTTCTACATGAGCTGCCTCATTTATCTCATCTTGGTGTGAGAGCCCGTCAGGTAAGTGTTTCGTATTCTTTTCCTTTTTAACTTCATGTGTAATTCTTTTAATAATCATTTTCTGGAATCATAAGTTAGAACAAAAATGCAGGAAAAGATTGTTTTTGTTACTTGGGATGATGTTGATGGACTCGGTGAAATAAAAGAACTCAATGGGCAATATGTCAGGTAGGTTTTCATTACTTGAACTATCTTTTTGACTTTCATGTAGCAAACTTAATTGCTTTTGAATGTTCTTCTCTTAATAGCTTTCTTTGATTTTTTTTTTAATCGTGCTCTTATTCTTCTTTTCTCTGTTCATCCTTTCTTACTATTTCCCTGTTGAACTTTTTATAGGTTACAGGCATCACCCGAAGGTGTCAAATTATCTGCATCTTCAGAAACTAATTCTGGTAAGTTGTTCACGGAATCTTCTGGATCTGTTTTATCTTTCGCTGAAAGTTCCACAGAAGGCAGGAGTACATCATGGTTTTCTGTTGAAACTGCCAAGGTATGCAAATCTTTGCTTGTTAGTTTATGCATTTGGAGCAATTTATCATTCTGTTCTATTCCACTACCTTTAGTTGACTTTAAAATAATTTTGAATGGTGATCCTCTTTAGGATGTGCCCGAAGGAGGTATTTTATCACTTAATGAAGTAGATTTGAAAACTTCGGGTGCCAAAGCTGTAGCTTGTGCTCACCTAGCGTCCCTAGCAGCTTCTTCTTCAAAAGGTAGCATATTTACTTTACAATAATCTTCTGGCTTTCAAAATATGTGCCTTTTTTTTCTTTTATTCAAGGCATGAACTGGAAACCCTCCCTGAATCTAGAAACAGATTCTATAATTCAAGTTGTGGGATGAAATATGAACTGATTCTCTGTTTTCTTTTTTTCTTGCTCTGTTACCTTGGTACACATTCTTCACACACAATCTCTAGTTAAGTAATTTGATCAGCACCTGGTTCAATACCTAAGTTTTATTTAAGACCACAAGAAAAGAACTTTCTTTTGTGAGGTTCTAATCAAGGAAAATCTATTTCTGGTTGGTTGATACATTGGTCTCATTGACATTTTTTGAAAAGAATACACCTCTTTCTGTGAACTCATGTCTATTTATCATCATATATGTAAAAGACTGTCATTTTTGTGCAAAAAAGTATCGAGTCTACTTGTGCAAGATGGATTAACATGTATTCTTTATTTATCTGGATATACTTGCAAATAAGAAAGAAAGAAGGCAGGATTTTGAAAATGAGGTTCTCTTTTGCTTGAGGATGAGGCAATTCTTCAAGGAAACAATTGAAAAATTTTAAGGACTTCGGATTATGTGGCATGTCTTGTACGTTCAAGAAAACTGTTTCTTCTTTATTAAAAGATCATCGGGTTGGTGAAATGGAGCTTGTAGAAGAAAGAAAGTTGTGGTAGTTGGGCTGGCGTGTTGAATCAGGAGTATCACACCAATATCATTTTACCTCTAAATATCTTACTATCTTCTGCTACCTGTCGCTTGGGTAATACTGGTGTCTCCGTATCTTCACTACTGGATTCAATATAAGTAGTACTTGAAGCATGTGGTTTTCAGTATTTTCAGTACTGGATTCAACTAATTTGTAATTTATAATCCCCTGTTTGCGACTCTTCTAATGGCAGTTTACAGTGATGGAGGAGTACCAGCTTCATTTGCTGTCCCTGCTGGTGCAGTTATTCCTTTTGGTTCAATGGAGTTGGCATTGGAAAGAAGCAATTCCATAGAAACATTCAGGTCTCTCCTGGAGAAGATCGAAACTGTGGAAATTAATGCAGAACTTGACAAATTATGCGATGAACTGCAAGAGCTGATAACTTTGATGCAGCTGCCAAACGATACCATTGAAAGTTTATTGAATATATTTCCAGCCAACGCACGATTGTATGTCCGGTCAAGTGCCAATGTTGAGGACTTGGCTGGCATGTCTGCTGCCGGACTTTATGAATCCATCCCAAATGTCAGCCTCTCAAATACGACAATGTTTGGAAATGCTATTGCTCGAGTTTGGGCTTCCCTATACACCCGTAGAGCAGTTTTGAGCCGACGAGCTGCTCGTGTGCCTCAGGAACAAGCTAAAATGGCTGTGTTAGTACAGGAACTGCTTTCTCCAGATCTGTCCTTTGTTCTTCACACACTCAACCCTGCAGATAATGATCGAAGCACTGTAGCTGCTGAGATTGCTCCCGGCCTTGGTGAAACGCTAGCTTCTGCCACTCGTGGCACCCCCTGGCGTATATGTACCAGAAAATTTGATGCATCGGTACGGACAATGGCATTTGCCAACTTCAGCGAGGAGTTGGTTGTTCGTGGTGGTGGGCCAGCCGATGGAGGAGTTATCCACCTGACTGTAGATTACAGCCAGAAGCCCTTAACAACAGATGCAATTTACCGGCAGCAACTTGGTCGACGCCTTGGAGCTGTTGGCCTTTTCTTGGAGAGGAAATTCGGTTGTCCTCAGGATGTTGAAGGTTGTATGGTTGGCAAAGACATATACATTGTCCAGACACGACCGCAGCCTCTGTAAGAGCTCTACTACATATGTTTTCTGTTTCACATCCTAAGAGAAAACTGCATTCTCCAGTCACTGAGGTATGTGAGTCTTCTGGGAATAAAGCTGCTTTTGTAGGATGGACCAAAATAGATAGAGCAATGTGAAATCCGTGCTCTAATTGTATCCTCTTTCTTTTAAAGTTTCTCTCATAGCAAACATATCTAGCAGAAATAAAAGGGAGAAGATCCTCAAAAGGCAAAAGATTTGATAAAAATTTCTTACTGTAGTACTTTTATGATGTTATTTTCTCACCTTCTTTAATATTGATCGGTTATTTTAAATTTTATTAATAAGTGTGCATTGAATTTTACTTATAAACTTTTACAAATATATTATTAGAAAAAATCTTTAGTCAATTTTTATTTTTGTCACAAGTTTCGGTAAGATTCGTTTGATTTTAAGTATTGTTACGACTAATTTTATAAAACTCCAACATGTGTGTCTATTGATATTGCTTACAAGAATTAGCTATTATGGGTGTTAGATTCTAAAAATCATCTAAAAGCACATGCTTCCTCTGTCCAGAATTGAATGTTCACGTTTTGAATTTTCAAAAAATGAATATGTCATTTTAAAATAAGTTAAAATTTTCTTTAAGAAATTGATATTATTAAGTGTAAAATGAACTAAATCAACTTATTTTCTTAAAATTTGCACAAAGAGAGTAATTTAAAGAAACCATCAAATTTTTAAAGTTACAGGCAATGATCTTTTTCCGTCAATACCTTTACAAAGGGATGGAAACTAAGTAACTAAAATAAAGATCTATTTACTTATAAGGCAATCTAAAAGAAAGAGATGGTTATACTTTCAAAATTTCTTTATAATGGGATGTAATTGCATTCGCAAGATTAAATTTGTGAGTATAATTCATTAATTTTTCAAATAAGATCTCAATTAAACTTGCGGGAACTCGCTATCTCGTGTGGTAAGCTTGCGGGAGTTACTCCTTAGATTAAATTGACATATTCAAGTCAGATTAAAAAAAAACAAAAAATACAACAATTAAATTGGTAATCTATGAAATTGACCTAAATATCTTCAATTTCCAAATTAATTGTGAGAGCTATATTTTTTGCTTCACTCTAGTCATATGAATCACATGGTGAGGCAATATCGTGAATCTGAAAGTGAGGTCAAGAATATGCAAATTTTCATTAAGATGGTAGCAAATGAAGATGGTAACAACACACAATTAATATGATTTGCAAGGATTGTTTTTGCTATCTTTTTTTATTTTATTTTCTTTATATGCAATATCTTGATTCATATAGAAATTTCTTATTAATTTGCAAAGAAATGAATTCCCTTCATATGAGATTAAATGACTCATTTCAACTTGATCAAAATTTAAGAACTATTTTTCACTTTCACAAAGTTACTAATTTATTCTCCTCGTAATGTAATTAGTGGTTAGAATATTGTAAATCCTTAACTATATAAGGTTGTATTGAGATTTTATATTAAAAGCTGATTTAGTTTTAGAAATGAGACATTCAATTCTGATAAAAATAAAATAAAAATAAAAACTTTAATAGAATATCATTTTTCTTTTTAAAGGATACAGTATTAATTAGTATACTATATACTTCTTTAGCTATTAATGCTACAAGCATAATACTCCCCTTAGAAGATAAAAGCATGATAGAATTGAAAATTTGGAAACATATCATCCTAACATCTGTATGTTCTCAAACTATAAGAATAAGTAAGAATTTTCTTTCAGAGGAAAAGTTCCATGGCTCCATAAATATTGATTGATTCCCAAACATGACCTCTTGTCTTTCAACAAGAAATATATTGTTGAAGTTGAAACCATTATGAGGATGATGGCCAGTTCTTTTGAATTTCAAAGTAGTATTTGATATCCAGGTAGCATTTACCTTGATCATCTACAACCTATATAAAAACAAATAAATATTAGTATATATATATATATATACGGATTTGCTAAGGAGCGCGCCTTAATGCGAGCTCCGGCCGT
>JAOXNR010000031.1:1242564-1258154 GCA_028571225.1 Parsonsia alboflavescens
TGACCTTTGTTCAATGGAACGCCCAATTCCATTAATCGGCTAAGAATTAATTCCTTATGATTTAAACTTCCGGTGATCCGTACTTTACTATGCTGAACATCCCAACACACAGATCATCTATTTAAATCAATTTGGACCTTATTACATGTTATGCTAATATGTAAAAACTACTTATTTAGATTATAATATTTTACACTTTTTCTCAGAAAATGATAGCCTTTTTGGGCATAAATCCCAACAATAATGACTTAACTAGACAATGTACTTTCTTTTCTTGTCCAGGAACTATAAACCCTTCAGGTTGTTTCAGATAAATTTCTTCTTCCAAGTCTCCATTTAAAAAAGCAATTTTAATATCCATTTGATGTATTTCTAACCCATACAAAGCTGCTATCGTGATTAACCTCCCCAATAAATGAAAAAAATTATAAACAACACAATAGAAATATGCCAATACAGTTCATAAACAATAGAACTAATTTGCAGATAAATAACTCGAGTCCACTGAATTCACAGAGTGTTCTTGAGACAAAATTGTTCCTTCACAACTTATCGGATTACAAGAACAAGAGTCTCTTAGGATAGAACGAATTTGTCTCTCTAAGTTGGTACAAAACTTTAAATAGAGACTTATGAACACAGTTCTAGAAAATCTCACAAAATGGAGAAGAAGGAGATGCAGAGAGTTTTTTCAGAGAAGGAAAAGATGATGATTAGTTTTTTTAGAAAATGTTTATTAAATAGGAAAAACGTATCTCTTGGAAAAACACGTAACTCTTGAAAACAAACAACTGCAGCTTTTGAGTTTGAAATGAAAAAACATAACTCTTGAAACGTAACTCTTGTCTGAACAGACACACAACTTCTCATTCATTATTAAAGTAGGTTCCAACATTTATACACTATAAGCATCTCTAATAAATACATAAATTTAATGACTATAACTGTTAAATTCACTAAAAAGATATATAAATATCATTATGGGGTAGTAATTATATTTGTACTTAGTAGGATGTGTGGGAGTGTAGCGTGTTAAAATGAGTAATAAAGGACGTGTTATGAGTGTTTAAGTAAATGAATATGTTTGGGGGCTCATCAATGCCCATGTGGCTCGTATACATAGAAGGAAATGAGCCATCATTTTCTTCTTGAGCCTCGGTGAAAATTCAAATATCCAATAATATTTTTTCACTTGACTTTTCGCTTCATCTTCCCCAATTTACTTTTTATAGAGTTCTTTTCCATTTCATGCGATCGAATACACTAGGGTTTGTTAGGAAGAAAAATGGAAAAAATTTGTTTTCCATATTTGATGGTTAAATAGAAAACATGGAAATTCAGTGATCAATCCATATTCGATGCCTGATTAGATTTCAGATTGGATATTTCAATACTTCATACTCAAAGTAATAGTATAATACAAAATAAAAATTTCAAATATTATAGAGCTAATATGAGAAATAACTTATAGTTTTTTACATGTTACATTATTATTTTAAAAGGTAACTATAGAAATAAATAAAACTCATATTTAAATAACCAAATCATTAACAAATTATTAAAAATTAATAAAATGTGATTTAAAAATAAAAGGGGGGTGGGGGCCTCGCGGGTTAACTTAAGTTGACTGAACCAAAAAATTTGAGCTCACAAAAACTCAATTATAAATGGACCTCTTTTTTTTTTTTTTTCAGCTTGACCCGACCCATTTAGGTAGGGTGCCTAAGGATCCCTTGGGTCATTTTGTCAACTCTAGTGTGAAATTAAAGCACTCTCATATGTGAGTATTGTCTTTTATTGGTCATGAATTTTAATTTTTTTCCTATTATAATTTAGTCTTTCGCATAAATTAAAAATGAAGAGTCAATTTATATGAGTTTTGCAAGTTGACAGCTTTTCAGATCTTCTAGTATATTTTTGTGTGACATTCTCTAATATACTAATAAAAAATTACACGTGTTTTTTATTTGTTTTTATAATTATATTTTATTAACTAAACCCTAAAGATACATACACATAAGTTTTTTATTAGTGTATTAGATAGTCACACAAAAAATGTATCAGAAGAGTTGAGACCCAATTTAACCACGACAGAATTAATCTGTTGCAAATATTACAAAATTAAATAACTAACTTATAAATTCACAAAGTTAAATAGTCAAATTGATAGGTTTATAAATTGAACTTAACTGAGTTGGAAGGAGAAACATTTAAAAATAATCCTCCTTCCATCCAAAATTGAATATTCCTATTTTCATTTTAGGCTATCCAAAATTAAATTTCATTTCTTAAAATAGTTAAAATTTTACTATAAAGTCTCATTAACAACTTTTAGAATTTTAGAATTTATATCTACTTATACAATGAATTAATTACATTAATAATAATTACAAATGGATAACTCGAATGAAAGTCAAAGATATTCTATGGACATAAATTGATAAGTACTATGAAATTGGTAATAATTTTCATTAGGTTAAAATTAGACATTATAGGGAGTGATTAAAACTTTGAAGCATAAAGACAAGTAAACTATTTTGCATGTGGCCCAACATCAACGTTACACTCTAATGGTCGTAGGTGATATAATCGCTGGCCCGAAAACTTTTCCCTTCAACAGGCAGAATCTCCTCTCCCATAGCCCCCACCCTTCCCTCCTCTTCTCTCTCTGCAGTTTCCTTCCTTTCTTCATCATCCTGATCATCCCCAAAAACGTAAAAAAAAAAAAGGCAAGCCCGCCCACCAATATGTATCCATCATCCAACTCTTCATCGTCGCAGGGTTCGATGGGTCCTAGAAGTCTAGGAAACAACAACAGCAGTACTGGCTTGATGCGCTACGGCTCAGCTCCGAGCTCCCTAATATCCACGGCGGTGGAGTCAGTTATCCGTCCGAGCCGTGAATTCTCAGTTCTCGAATCCCATCATCATCAACCTCAACCGCAGCATCATAATCTAGCCGCTGCGGCTCCGGCAGCCGGATACTTCCCCATGGAAACTTCGTCTTTTTTGACCGAATCTAATAATAAAAATAGTAGCCATAGTTCCTGCGGCAGAGAGCAGCAGCATCTGAATGGTTCGAATATTAATACTACTATTGGACTGCAGCGAAGCTACTGCGGCGGCTTAGGTGGTGGTACCGGTATGGTTTCTTCTTCTACTAATTCTGCGATTTCTTTGGTTCGTCACAGTAGCTCGCCGGCGGGTCTCCTGAATCATCTCGCTCATGCAGCTACTTCCAATGATGATAGTGGTACGCCCATTTCCTTTCTCATTTCTCTTTCTGAGCTTTTCGTGTGTGCTCTCTGCTTGAAATGACGGTTTTGGGCTTCCGAATTTCCAATTGGAAATTTGATTCTCTGATAACATTTTCTTTTTTTTTCCAAAAAAAACTCCAATTAGATTTAAATCACATAAATTTATATTTTTTTTTCTTTTTCTTTTAAGAAAATTATATCTCTTTATATTACTTTTTCTTAGTGAAGAGTTTAGGTTTAATTAATGTTTTTTTTTTTGGGATATTCTAAAACTATTTTTTTAGTGAGATTGTGAATTTTATTTAATCCTTATTTGGTTTACGACCATAAATGGTAGGCGGCAAATGACGTGAGCGGGAAAGGATTCATTTTATTTCTTGTAATTAATTTATATTAATTTTATTCGATGTGAGTTGAGAACAAAGTAACTTGATAATTTTTTGTTTAATATAAAAGTAATGAAAAATTGTTTGTTTATTATTTTTTTTTAACAAAAACTTACAGATAAATAAAATAATAACACTAATAAATTTTTTAAACATAACAATAAAAGAAAAATTTGTCTAATATTTCTCAACTCTTCATATTTATAGGAATCATCATTTTGACTTCTCCTAACTTGATTTCCCTCTTTCAAACAAATTAATCCAAAAAAAAAAAAACTCATTTAATCTCTTCCTCTAAACAAATTAAAATGAGACATTTAATTACAGACAAAAGAAGTCATATGATACAATATGAAGTATTTTTATTTATAATTTAAAATTATTCCATTTTACATTATTTTATTTTTTTCCTGAAGTTTTTGACCATTTCTTCCATCAACTACTCTACAAAGGCAACTATCAAAATCACTTGAAAGTATATCAAAAGAAACTTTTAAGTCTTGCATAAATCCGACGGATGGGCAAAGTGGGAATCCGAAAAAGGTAGATGGGGCTCGCTGTTTCGGTCTCAACCGCAGCCACTAGCCAGCATTGTAGCTCCAAGGCTATGGGCTCCTTAACTTTCGATCGCCCACCGATTACTAAAAACCCATATTTAGTAGGTAATGGTTTCCTTTCTCTGGTTGGGTAACCTTTCTAGGCTAATAAATAATATATCAACATAAGCTTGAATTGGTCTCATTTTGTGACCACAGTTCTCCCCATGCAAATTATGATTCTTTTTTAACTATCCAATAAGTTGTATCTTATTACATTTAGGTCTTTTTTTAGAAACTATTGTGACGGTTTAGTCTAAAAAAATTATTCACCTTTGGTGAAGATTTTCAATTGTATATCACTTTTTCATTGTATAGATAAAATTAATTTTTTATTTTTATTTTTTTTCCAAGAATCGTTCTAATTTTATAAATTGAAAGTATTCTTAATAAGAACGGTCAAAACTACTTCGAAATAAGCGATCGAATTAGGTAGCGTATAATTTAAAATAGTTGAGTTAGAAAGTTGGTTCGCCTCCATCTAAATCAAGTTGCATATTTATTTATATTTAGGTTTCCAAATTTGAAAAGTAAAGGACATATTTATAAATTAAAAATTCACTTCACAATATTTTATAATTTTCCAGATAAACTTATCGTTTTAGTCTTTTTATATTGTTCTTTTAAGTCTCATAGTGTCAACTTGCACTTTTCTATTCTTTGACAATTTCGAATTTCTTTGTTTTTCCATGAACTTTCTTAATTTTTTGATTTTAAAAATAAACATTAATTTAAAATTAGAAAAAAAAAAATAGCATATGCAACCATGAATTTTTTTATTCTCCTATATCTGCCCTAGAGTCTAGACTATGACATTTTACAGATCAAGAAAATGGAGTCTTGTGATTGGTTCATTCCCACAAGTTGCTTACCCAAGTTGACATAAAAATAATACCAATTGGGACCATTGGACAGAGCATTAGAACCCTATTTTTCTGTTTGGTAAGTGCAGAATATGAGAATGACCAGATTCTGTGAATTGACCCCTTTAATTATGCCATTTTTAGAACAAGCAGCATTCAGCAGGCAGCACCAAAATCCCAGTGCCATACGTGGATGTCACATGCCTTGGCTCTTTCTATTAAAACCATAGGTTCTCTCCCCTGGTTCTAAATATTCCTTTTCCCCCTTTTCCTTTCTGGTAAATTAATAATATTAATTTTATATAATACCCCATTTGGTGATGATTAAATATGTAAGTTTTAATTGATAAATGAGTATAGTTTTCTTTGAAAGTTAGGATTCAAAATTTAATATGGTGTTATAGTTGGAGATTTCGGATATGTTCTTGTTTAAAAATTTATAGTTTAACTTTAATCCACAAGCCTAATATATATATATATAAGTCCAGAAAGAGATGCCGTCTTGTTTATGTTTCTTTTTCTTTTCAGTTATGTTCACTTGGGTTCTTTTGAAGATTTAAAATCTTATTCCTACAATCCTACCACTGGTTGTGCTTTTAGATTAAAAGATGAACTCAGGTGAAGATCTTAAAGATAAATTACTCACCTAGTTCTTAAGCTATCTCTTCATGACAGAGTGTATAGCATGAAAAGATGTTTTTCAGTTAAGGATAGGATCAAAAAAAAAATACAATAGAGAGATTGCATGGTTGACATATAACATGTTAAAATTTCCTGACAGAAGCACGGTATCATTTTGAGAATAAATTTCTGATTGAATGATAATTATTTCATTTTGTCTAGGAGTAGATAAAGAAAAAAAAAATGGATGAGTTAAAGAAGATTTTTATTTGCCAGTCTATGATCAAACAATTCATGTCTATATTTTCAGCCTTGGATGATATTCCGCAAAACAAATAGGATTGTGATATTGCATGTAATTTTTCTTCTTCTATTTGCCTCCTGGATGGTAATTCAATTCAATTTTGTAATGAAGTAGGTTCATCCATCGCAAGGGGACATCACATGTCAAGGTTAAACTCTCGGCTGAACTTCACAAGACAAGAACCACTCTCTCAAATCTCAGAAGAAACAGATAATGATGTTGTTAATGGCCTCAGCAGAGACCGTGAACAGAAAAAGCCTTCTCATTCTTATGCTACTACTAGTTATGGAGTTGAATCCTGGGAAGATGGGAGTACACTGATGTTTTCTGTTGGAACAAGCAAGAGAGATAAGAGTATTAGTGAGGATATTGTGAATAGCTTGAACAGCATGGAATCCCAGGTACTCCATATTGCTTCTTGAACAGAATTTATCTTGTCATGTATATGATCATCTTGCTTTTTTGTTTCTAAGAATGACCTGCCGTGTTATTCCATTGATTGATCTTTAACCTGTATATTTAATCTTCAACTAGAATTTTAAATCAAAAACATAAAACAATTTGCAGGATCCTATAGTTTTTGCTTTTACTCAGCTCGTCATTTGACTCCTTCCAGAGTTTACATATTCTGCACTTCTTTCCTTTCCAAAAAATTGTGCTACTTGCTTAGTGACTAATAAATTCATTTTCGTTACCAGTTTCAGTTTGGCATGCCACACGGTGTGGTCGAAATGACCACAATGGACAAGTTACTAAACATCCCCCAAGATTCAGTTCCGTGCAAAATTCGTGCAAAGCGCGGCTGTGCTACTCATCCTCGCAGCATTGCTGAAAGAGTGAGCTGAATCCATGGATACCTATTTCTTTGTTTTTGTCGATTTTTCTTCATTGGGAAGGTTTATTTCTGTCATATGTTTTATGTAAATTGATTTCTAAAAAACATACTCAATGATGTGAAGCATATAAAAAGTTTTCTATATTTTGATAATCTGCATGAGTTTTAAGACAATCCTTCAGGTTTCAGCAAATTGTATTTAACAATTCTATCTCCATCTTGTCAATTTTATAAGAGCATTCTGCCAATTATTGCTTGCCTTTTTTTTTTTTTTAATTATTGTTTGGCTTTATTTTCTGGAAAGACAGCAAAAAGTGAGGACATACCATCTGTGTGGTTTATGATTGAATCTTAGTTACATAGCATGGCTTATTTCCCTTATGTTCATTCATATCTCCATGCAGGAGAGAAGAACGAGAATAAGTGGGAAGTTGAAAAAGTTACAAGAGCTTGTTCCTAACATGGACAAGGTAGAACCTTCAAACTTGTCGTCTATTTGTTTGCACTTCTCATATGTTGACTGAACACTGATGTGTAAGCCAAAGCAATTTGCTACTTTTTTCATGGTAAACAAAGGATATTCACTGCTCCCACAGTGCAAAAGATGGTATAAATGTCCACCCATGATTGTTTCAAAATGCTTCATGCTGTGTTCCCTCTGTCAGAATTAATCACTGCTCTTACTTGTTTCATATAAAAACACCTGAAATTCTTTGTTCAAGATGATAGTCTTGACAATAATATGTTATACAATGTGAACATATAGTCTCAAAACACAAGTGTCTCCATTTCAACATCTGTGATTTTCAAGGAATTGATCTCCATAAACTAATTTAAAGCAACAGGGAAGGATCAATTGTCTTGTGGAACAGGAATTTGCCGTTCCTATGAACTATCAAGCGTATAATAGCTTTTTGTTGTCCCCATTTAGTGCATACAACAACTTGTATACAAATGCCAGGTATCAGGCTGGTGAAGTTATGAGTTTCAGTATTATGCTCTTAGACTGTTCAGTTGTGTGTCTCAAAAAAATACCTTTTCTTTATGTTCTAAAGTTTCTTACGGGCATACAGGTGAGTTACTTTGCCTGATAACTGGTAGTCCCAATTGAATTCTTCCTAGAAAATTAAGTACCACACAAAGTCCACAATTTAAGTGTATCCGAACGTCGATGAAAAATGAGAGACCATTGATGATATGAAGCCAAAAAGTTAATGTATTTTGTTTGTAACATGTTTTTAGCCTTACTAGCTACAAAGAAAAAATAATGCCTTATCTTTCTCAACCAAAGTTGTTAGTCTCCAGTTGCTTCCTTACTGATTTGCTATTGTTTCTTGTCCATATTTACCTTGTCTTTATATTTAATTCATAAGCCAGTATACCCTATTCAGAATATCTTGGTTTTCATGCAAGGAATTAAACTTTATGCACCTACCAATAGATTATTAGCACATTGATTGTTCCCACTTGAGTACTTTCCATGACAAAAATCTTCTACAGCAAACTAGCTATGCTGACATGCTGGATTTGGCAGTGCAACATATTAAGATGCTTCAAAATCAGGTTCAGGTCAGTACATTTTTCAGCTTCAGTTTTTCCCACTGCTGAATTTCTCATCATTCTAATTTGATTTTGGTGATTTACCTTCATCTCCCTTTCCCTAACAGAAAACTACTAGTTGTGCGTAAACATCTTACAGATGAATCGAGCTTCTCAAGATTGCTAATGATTAACGCATACATGAGCAGATTATCATTTCGTTATTCACATCAAACTCTTACTCTAAATCAGTTTTAACTTAAATCTCCAGAAGCTCAACGAGGAAATAGAGAATTGCAAATGTGGATGCAGAGAATCAAGAAATGCCGGAGGAGACAAAAACAGCTGATGATTAGCAACATAGAACTTGAGTGAAGTTTTCTTGGAAGATTTTGATACAAGAGTGCAAGATGATTATCATACATACTTTCGCTGAAGGAAGTTCGAAACATATGAAGGGAAGTTCATTTCATCATTCTCCTTTCCTCGATACATAAACCCGTCAAGAATTGCTTAGATGTTTCTCTGATCTTTAGAATTCACCTACTGATTGGTTTTGAAAGCTCAATTTTATCCGGGGGGGAAAAATTCTCTTAAACTGGATGTTCAAAGATCTTGTGGTCTTAATTTAGCCTGTTGACGACAGACTCTTCCTTTGAGGTGATGATTGGTGTACAAGTTCAGTGTTCAGTATTTGGTGCTACCAAATATTACCAGATGTATATACAAGTGTTATTTCCATTTCAATAAACTGTATACTAGACTCAATTTCTGTTCATAATAAAACTAAGTTTAAGGCAAAATTTTTATAAACTGTACTTAATTGGAGAAATTAGCAGTGAAATTCGAAGCTAATGGTTTGGAATATTTAGTTTTATTTTAAAAGGTAAATATTTAACTAAGTTAGACCAATTAAACTGATGGGATGGCTCGTATGACGTTATATACTTCATATGTTAAATTTCAAATCTATAAACATCAAAATAATCATTGAAATACCTAAAATTTCTAAATCAAGATATTGAAAATTTTATACAGTTTTCCAATTCCCCCCCCACCAAAAAAAAAAAAAAAAAAAAAAAAGAAGAAAAATTTTAAATCAATCAATCTTAATCGCCTCCTCCTGTGTTTGCTCTGCCGCCGGTAAGGCTACGCTTCTACAAACAGGACAATGTTTCTTTCGGGACAGCCATTTGGAAATACATTCCGCATGAAAATCATGTCCACATTCAAGATTTCCAATAATCTCGTCTTCATCGAACTCTTCTTGGCAAACTACGCAAATCTCTGGTCCCTCTTCTTGATTCCTAAAAGATTTACCATACACTCTTGTTCTCAAATGTTGCAACACTGTTTCGGGAGTGAGACCTTGTGGCATTTCTTCATCTTCCTCGTACTCTTCTTCTTCCTCTTCTTCTTCCTCATCATAAAGATATTCGTAAGGAGGAGGTACAAAGTTAGGATTGCTGTGTAAAACTTGAACTTCTATGTTGGTTCTTGGAATAATACTCTGTACCCCTTGCATATGAGGATTCTCCTGCTGCCCCATTGCTAAGCCCACATCATATACATTCCTTTCTGCATCCCAAATTCCACGGTAGCCATTAGGGAGTTGATATCCAGGCGGTTGCGAAGGGCCGCCGCCGCCGCAACATGGACAAGGGAGTTGCTGAGGTTGAAGAAATTGGGTGGAGGAGAAACCAGGTGGTGGTGGTGGTTGCTGCTGCATCATCAGCAGTACTGGTGAATTGATAACATGGTAAACACTAGGATGATAATTAGGAACAACCGGATGTTGTTGTTGTTCTGGGAAAGGGGGATTCCAACCGGAGTTGTTTCTGGCATAGGGGTGGTACCCGAACTGCTGCTGCTGTCTCGGCGGCATTACCCCAGAAGGAAAATCTCTTCGAACGGCGTTTCTGGGATTGTTGTTTTGATTTCTAAGGGTGTTTGTGTGATCCGTTCCAGGAGTCTTTGACATATACGCAGAGAGAGAAAAAGTAAGAAAACTAGAAGAGAATGGAATGGCCATTCTTCTATCATATTCCTCATCTGATCCGATTCGGACATAGAGTTAGGCTTCGTTTAGGAAATTTCCTAATCCCTTACCCATAAGGATTTGGACTCAATTGCCCTGTTCTTTGGAGTCTTGTAGCTGCAAATTCAAATCCAAATAGGAAAAAGAATTCACCTACCTAAATACGATTCCAGAATGAACTCCATTCCAATTTCAACAAGGAGGAAATTAAGAAAGGTACGTATCTGGGGTTTTAATATTTCCATCTGAGGGTTTCTCTTCCGTCTCTGATCTCTTTCCCGTTCTTATAAATTCGCTGCTCTGATTGTTGAAGATTTTAAGATTCAATATGCTTGGTGTATTTTTCCTGTCAAGATTCAAAAGATCCCTTCAGATTTTCCAACGAAATTTTCCTGGCTCAATTTCCCCAAAAACAGGGTTATTGCCGGGAAATAATTTCACCAAAAAATCCACCGATATTGCCACTCCATTGCCAAACAGGGTTCATTTAATTGCTTCATTGCCAAATTCCATTTTCTTTTTTGTTTTTTCCAACCGAACATTTCGCACCAATTTAAATGAAAACTTGGTTCTGCTTATTGATTCTACTTTTATTCACTGAATTTAAGTAGAACCTCCTTTTGTCTCTAACCCTGATCTTGCTAGTTATTTTAGGCCTTTTCTTTTTTCCGGTTGCAGTTGTTTTAAATTTTGAACACTTCCTTGCCGATGCTTTTTAATTACCCAGCTGGTTGCCATGCCTCAATGGCACCAGAGGAGCTGATTTATTCTCAATTCTCCGTAATTCATTGTCGCTGGGAAGCAAGGGTTACATGGTTGTTTACAAGAAGCTTGCTTTCTAGAACATGCATGATCTTTTCAAGGATTTGATATTTTCTTGATCGAAGATATTTTCATGTATCTATCTTATTTAAAAACCCTAGAGGGGTTTTGATCCATCCAGGATAATTTGATTTGGTTTCACTGCGCCTTGCACCTTACCTGCTCTCATTCTGAATCAAAGCCAAGACTCCTGATTCCAGGTGTTACAATTTACATTAAACTAGTAAGGTTTGACTTAAAAAAAAATATCCATTGAACAAAAATTCAAAAACAATTATTGTAATAATTTTTTATTTTAATAAAATATAAATGTTATGTTTATTAAATATAAAAGCTATATTCATCATTCATGAAAGATTTTGTTCATTGGATGTAGAATTTCTTTTTATAAAAATCTAAATATATTCAATAAAAATAAGTGGTTGTTTAGATTCAAATTACTTGAATCCTATCTCTTATGTTTTATTCATCATAATCAATGATTATTTTCATGGGATCTAAATGAATTTTTTCACTAATTTCTAAATTCTCAACAAGAATACGTGGCAATTCTTAAAAAATAAGAGTTTTCAAATTTCATGAATTCTTATTAGTTTGGGGTCTCTTGCTTTAAATCTATATATAATAGACTTCAACTCCTTCCATTTAAAAAAATAAAATCCACAATTGATATGTTTTTATTTTCATTTTGAATTATCTATCACTAGATGTTATCTCTTAAATTAATTAAAATAAAACTTATATAAAAATTGTTATATTGAAAAGGAAAATTGACTCTTTTTTTTCTGAATGACGTTTGACCTAAAGTTAATTTTTCAAATAATTTTTTTTTTTATCAATAAAGTATCCAGATAATTTATAGGCAACTAAAATACTACCCATCGTCAAATTCTAAAAGCCCAGTCATTAATTGAGAGGTTAATTTCATCAATTCTGCAAGAGGCAAATGAAGAAAAAGGAGAAATGATATTTTTGATATATAAAGTTTAAGCTAAAATTATTTTTTCAGTCAATTTTTTTACAATCATTGACGGAATATAACTCTCTATTATTTATCTTCTCTGAAGTTTTTCTCCATGAAATCAAATCAATATGCTATTTCATTTTCAAGAATTAATGCCATATCAATATTATTTACCAATTAAAATCGAAAGGGGTTTCCACCAATTTTATATTCTACTATATCATTATATATAGAATATTACATATTAGATAAATTTCTACCTTAAAATCTTAAATTGTTAAGATTTATAATGTTATTGCTAATTGATCTTAATTTTTTTATTTACTTATATTTGCATTTTCACTTTGAAAAAAAAACAATCTTATATTTCTTGGGATATGAATATGTGTTCATATAATTTTACAAAAATATATTAATCTCTCAAAAATAATTTTCTAAATTATTTAGAGAGAGTTTTCAGTGATGTTGACACAAAATAAATTATTAAAAAAAATTCCAAAATTAGAAGTCACAAAAACAACTATAGTAATTTTCTTTTATTCGTGGGGAGAGGGGTATAAGGAGGGGTAGGTGTAAAAAAAAAACAATATTTTTTATACTTTTATTTTCATGTATTTTAAAATAATATCATTTATACATTTTTATTTTTATTTTCTTTAAAATATTTATCATTAAAAAGGTCTCCTGATAATATCTAGAGCCTAGCTTTGCCACTAAATCTGAAAAATCCTATTCATTAAAAAGCATAATATCTAACAAATATTAGTGAAAACTAAATTAAACTAAAGCTTTGTTTTTTCCCTTATCACTAAACAAAGCATCTCATGGCCAACCCTATTGATCAAGCACTACATGCGTTACGAAAATAACAACCCATACAAAAGGTAGAAGTCAAAAAGATTAGACTGAAAAGGAATACCAAAATAGTTTTTGATAGTTCAAGGCAATAGCAAACTACAGTAACTATCTCCCAACTTTCATAGCTAAAAGCCATATTTTTGAAGTTCAAGAGCCGACTCCAACCTCATTCAACACCAGAATTCAAATAATATCCAAACACCAAAAACTCACCAATCAAGAATCAAATTAGTACTCTATCCTCCAAGAAACATTGTCCACTCATTAAAACAATTAACTACTAGAGTTTAACCTAACTAAATATCAAAGGTACGTAAAGTGGACCAAGAAGAGAATAGAAAAATAGAGTCTTGAATCAGTTTATCACAACAGAAGAATACGCACTACCTATGAAAATTGAATACTTAATACTACTATACGTATACTTCAATTAGATTTAATACTCTAGGAACAAAAAGAAAAGGGATAAACTCCAAATTAAGAAATCAAAACTAATGCAGACATAAATGAAAGTCCAAGAAAAGAAGAAAATGAACAAATTTATAATAAACTAAACTTTATAATTCCATCACCAGTAAACCTTACATTCAGGCTCCAATATATACCTATAGACTACACTCTGACACTGCCAACTTTACATCTGGTATCGAGAGGTCAGAGAATCAATCTTATGTACAACTCCAAAACTAGTCAATGTACCAATTTGTTTTGATACTTCTCCCTGATAGAACTCTCATCACTATTCTCTTCTTTACTTCCTTTTCCACACCAGTAGAACTGAACAACATAACTATTATTGACGATACTATCTAGTTTTGATTACACCATGGACCTTAAGATGGCACCTCAATATAAGCCAAAGAAGACAATAGAAGAATTAGAACTATACTAGCCATGACTATTGGAACCAATAGTAAAGAAAAGCGAGAAGAAATATACCAGATAAAATCCGCTATCAAACAGTAATCACAATACCTGAAAATTAAACAACATAATAAGAGATTAACTCTGCAATTCCCAAAACAGAATCTCACTACAACCCCATAATCCTAACAATCCAAAGAAAAGTTTTAATCACTCAACAGTAACTCAATTTAAAGTTAATATCCAGAAAAGGAAAGCATATCAATCATTGATGCCAGGAATGGAGTCTATCGTAAAGAGCTCCTATAACTTTAAAACTCAAATTCATACTGTAACCACCATTCCACTTCCCAGGTGGCTTCCACCACACCACTCTGATAAATCAAATTTAAGTTCGAAACTCAAATTGATTTCATATTCTAAAATAGAAGCTTTTGCAAATGAAATTCATAAACAGTTCATATATACATATATATATGTAGATAGCTTATTTATTTAATTCATTCGCAATTTAATAACTATTGTTTTAGAACTAACGAAGTATAACAGATAAATAAATTATTTTACATAGAAATGTTTACAAAAAAAATCATTTTTGTAAAATTTCATAACATAAAATCATCTTGAAAAGATAGAAGCATGAAAAACTATCCATCTCAACTTGTTACATAAAATCTTATTTATTTTTTCAATTTGTTAGTAGAGATGATGCAACTTAGTTAAAAAAAATTCCATAGATTGTGGCACCATATCTAAAGTTTTTGAAAATTACTAATTAATTGAATAATATATAAATTAATATATATATATATATATATTTATATAATCAATATGTTCAACAACATATCTTAAGTTTAAATAAAAATAATAATAACAACAATACAAGTCAAGCCATGAAAAATAAATTTGTTTGACTAATACAAACTAGTTAATTAATATGCCTAATAGTTAACAAGACAATAACATCATTCAGACATAGTATCTATAGAATCACTAGATTCCGAATTTGAATCTTCTCTCTCAGTTTCCTTGCTTTCTACTATAAAATCATTATCTACACTAATATGTATGTTTGGGGCGTCGACTTCTTCCATTGGAATCCTTGTATCAACAATCAAAGGTGATGCAACATCCGGTAAAACATCGTTGACACGGGCAGGTTACTCATTCTAGTAAGCAAGATCTAGTGTGTCATTAGCTTCAATCTCTATCCGTCCACTCAACTTTGTCTTGATGACGACCCTTCAATCAACTTTATCATGAATTCATCCCGGATATGGTGCATAATAAACCTGTCACACCTTTTGAGCAACAATGAATGGATCATACCCATTATATCTACCTCTATGTTTTACATGTAAGCTCACACTCTAGATGAAGAACATGGGTACCATGCCTGGGTGTGGGATCATACCAATCACATTTGAAGAGAACCACCTTCTTCTCATGCTTTCCTAGATACTCTGGTTCAATAATATCTTGCAAAATTCCAAACCAATCACCCTCATCTGTGTTGTTAGTAGTTGCCTTCACCCGAACTTAGGGGTGAGCTTGGATCGGTTTCGGTTCGGTTTCGGTTTTTAAAGTCGGTTTTTTTTCCCAGAGGAGAAAATCCAAAACCAACCCTACTTATAGTTGGTTCGG
>JAOXNR010000031.1:1258254-1270074 GCA_028571225.1 Parsonsia alboflavescens
GTAGTATATAGGGCCTTGGGCAATCCTCCCCCCTTGAGCTAGCTTTTGGGGTTAAGTTAGGCCCAAGCCCATATTTTAACAAAAACAAATGCCTTAGCTGAAGACCCAGACAAAGAAAACCAGAGCCCACAAAGACTTTCAGTAATAAGGAGCAAATATACTCCTACAGTCCTACTTAACACGTGACATGCATTGATGTATAAAGAATCCATTGCATAAAAATAAAAAAAATTCTAAGAGAACAATTGTGTAGTAATGTGAGTCAGGAACCTACACATGATGTGTAAATTGAATAGTATAAAACATGATGAAAGCTTCAACTGCAAAAACAAAAATAGCTAAGACACAAGCAGCAGAAGATGTAAGTGAAGAAAGAGTAAAATAAGCAGCAGCCTATACAACAATATTCACAAGTAAAAAATGGGAATAGATAAGTAGAAATTACCTCTTCTGGAGTAAGAGGACATTTGCCGATGGCCCTTCTTTCATTGTATTCAAGTTTCTTCTCTTTAAAATTTTCCTGCCGATACTTCTTCAAAATCTTTTGTTCTTGAGGTGTAAATATATCATAACACCTAACAAAGTTTTAGTATGATCCCACTTTGGGTTCAGTGTTTTTTTCCATCTCAAAAAAGTTGAAAAGAGGCTAGGAGGACAGAATTCACACACACACATATATAAACTGTTTCCTTCATTTACGTGCAAGATCTGAGAAGACCCAGTCAATAGCAACTCAGACAGAATATTAAGCAACAGAACTTACCCAGCAAATGCTAGCATATCCATCTCAAATCGAAGATGTATTGTCATGAAGTGACCTTGTGCACGAAGCTTATCAACTATTGACTGACTCAACTCCATGATATGCGGCTTAAATCTAAGGGCATGATAGTTTACCCGACACCTCAGCCGCTGGTACTCGGGGTTGTCAATCTCTTCAGCCAGACGATGTGAAAAAGGAGTCAGATAAATAGCACCATGTTTTTTCATAATCTCCAGTGCATCAGAAGTATACCAACTGATTGGAGCATCCCTTGGAGGGCGAAGCTAGGGATCAAAGATTGAGATTTAAATTGACTAACCAGAAACTCAATTAAACATGTTCAAAACTCCATTTTAAGCAGTAGAGTTTACCTGATAAGCTTTTATCTTCTTCACTTTCCCATTTTTCCGAATTTCAGGAATTTTCTCCACAATTCTTACATCATACCTTAAGGACTTGATGAAATGCTCAACATCATACACTCCTTGAAAACCACTAAGCATCAAGATGAAAATTTGTTATGAGAAAGTACAATGAAAGAGTATGGAGGGGGAACTATGGAATTAGACAGAAAAGAATCATGAGGATATATATGGGAATCTGGGTATTATTCCCTCAGAAGTCCTAGTAGAATCATATGCTCATCTTCTGTGTATCTTTGTGTTTGGCATGCTTCCTCTTCACCCTACCCTCACGAACCCCCAAAAAGTAAAAGGAAAAAAACAAGGCATTTCTTTCCTTGTCCAAAAAACTTAAACCAACACATAATCCAACCAATGAACGGACAGGAGAAGCAGGCAAAATCCAAGAACCAGCAGCCAATTAAAAGATCAATTTGTAACTTTGAGGACACCCTAATTTAGTTCAACTAATATTTCCTATTATTGATTTACAGAACTGGAGATATTACCATGTGAATTATCTCAATCCGCATCTTTGTCTCTCTACAAAGAACTTTCAAGGACAATGATTAACCAGATCTCTAACATCCTTCTTCTGAGGCTTTATCCAAAACGTCGAAGATGAATTAAAGCAACCAAAAGACATATTCTCCGATTTTTTTGTAGAATCTTAATTCAAGTAATCAAGGAGCAAAACGGCTTAAAGATTTATTTAGGTTTTTTTTGTCAATATTGATATTAAAAGGGAAACATTTTTCATTCAAGTCATAGCAAAGTAATAATAAGAAATCAATACCTATCATCATGCCAAAAGGAGTTTGCATCCAACTCTGGCAACACTAGTGTAGCATCCATAATCCTTGCAGCAAGCACAGCATTACAAATCTGAAAATTCATGTGTATTCATCAAGTCTAAAGAAGTTTAATGAACAGAAACTATCAAAGGAAGGCATATTGATGAAAAAATAAAAGCAACAATGAACAAGTTCTTTTTCCTCTTCTATTCCATTTTCATATTACTGTATTTGATGTAGTGGTGGCGTTCAGAAGAAGCTAACACGAGGTCTCCTTAGCAATTTTCACTCATTAAAGATTTTAAAAGATAGGAAGTCAGGTCAATTGTTTTCTAATATTTTCATTATTAAGATGTGAATTTGTATATGCTCTTGAATTTGTTGTCATTAGGATTTGGAGGATGCCATCATCTGGCTTTTGCAGAGATTTCAAGAGGATTAGGCAATGCATCAGCAGAAGTAATGTTCTGAACAAACTTTTTCTCTGAAATTAGGAAAAAGAAAAATTGAAAAGCTTATATGTATTATCTAAAGCTGCTAGACCATTAACTAAATTGATTACTCACTGCACTGCGTTGTTGATTTAGACCACCATTACATCGAACACGTAAATAACCGTTGCTCTCCTTTGGAGGAGCTGGAGAGAGAAAGAGAGCGGTAAGAGGACATGAATTGAAACATGAAAGTCATATCATTTTTCCAAACAAAGAAATAATTAATAACAAATAATCATACGAAACAACATACGAGGCCACTCAGATCGTGGGGCAGATGATGGCCTCCAGCCACCAGATGCCGCAGATTCCCAAAGATTCTCCACCTTAATCTGCTTGGAAACAGCCAAATGTTAGTATTGAGAATATGGCTAAATGAATCACATAGATATAATGAAGAATAACTGCCAACAATGCTTCATATCAAAAACTAAGACGTGGAGTTTGTTGAGACATCCCATTGAAAACTTGGCAAAGTAATTTGAAGAGACTTGTCCAAATTATTGCCGTTTTCTTCAAGATTCCTCTTTGATCAACCACATCTTGTCCTTATTGATGAGTTTTCTTCTTTCATCCTTTGAGTTCAGTTAAAAAGTGTGAAACAAGAACGAAGCAATGGCCAATACATCCCCTTGTTTTTCAAAAGCACAAGAATAACAGAAAGGGCTTTCAGTTCGAAAGGTAGAGAAAGGACATAGTATTTATCATTATGTCTCATTGTAAGCCATTTGCATTAAAATTTTGCTCACCACATAGCTTCTTTTAGAGATGAAATTCCTTCTTTCATCGAAATATGAAAATGTAGTTCAAATTCCAACTAAAGTGTAAATGAAAATTAAGCTGTTGACAAGTGATCCTCAATGGCAATGGTTTTCAAACTGGTTGATGAATCCAAAATTCAAGTTGATAATAAATCATTCTTAATGTCAATGGTTTACAAATTAGCAACTCCATCCCAATGCACTGCAATAAGAAGATGGGATAGGATATAATTCAGAAGGTTGAATATGGGCTTGGAATTAGCCAGCTACATTCATCACACACCATTTATACCACAGGTTCAGGTGGCAAGAATGATTGTCAATAGTCATGGCAAAGTCACTTACTCATAACCATTTTATACTTCTAAAGTCCTGACAAATACTAAATATCTCGTAATTGCAGTGCAAAACAGATCTTTCTTCCTTTTGGAGGTCCATATGGAAGCCCAAAATTAGTTGCCAGTGAATCACATGGTTGATTAGGCCTACCCATAGGCCTACCCCATAGCCAAAGTATCACCTTGTGGCTCTTATCTAGTCAATAAACAGTGTCATCCTTCTTGTTTATCATGTATAGAAATATGCATATTTTTAAGGCATCTCACTCTGTCATAAAAAAATGCATGGAACTGGACACGCATGCCCTTCATTACTCATTAAAGAATTGCTTACTCGGTTAACCAGAAAAGGTCCCATCAATATGCTGCAAAGGCAAATCTGAACCTGTTTCCCACGCATTCATTCCTAACAATGTTTCTCATTTTACAAACTACAGTTCAACTCTCCACAAGCTATAAAACCATGATGGAACTAAAGTTCACTTCAATTCAAGTTTAATCAAGAATCATCAAACTTACTACCCACAGAAGCAAATCAAAAACCAAACTTTTTCACAAGAATTAAAAAATGAACTCACTTTACTACTAATCAAAGAGCAATGAACTACTATTTTTATCAGTACCTAAAACATTACTAACGAAAAAGAAAATGACCTCAGATCGAAGAGGACCAGAAGTGGAACTCTTCAGAGTGGACAAAAGCGAGAACATACAGATCAGGACTACGACTACAACAACTGAAAGCCTTCCAAACATTCCCCTAACTGCTCCACTCGATTGCTTCAGCTGATGAGGATATCGGTAACCATGCCTGCATACAAACCATACTACTCAGATCCAAAATCACAAAAAAATTCAGAAAATTTCCACTCAATTACTGGGAACATATCTCCACGAAAATACATTAATTTCATGTATCATTTTCAAATTTTCCACTTACCGCCTCATTTTCGGTGATATTTCTATAAATTCTATGTGTGGAGAAAGTTTCGAGGGATGGCTTTGGTGACTGCAAACAGGAAGTTTGTCTTCAGCAAATACTGGTAATTCAGACCCGGTAATAATGGTTCGGGTTAGAATCCATACAGCAGAGATCTTGGGACAATTGTCTAAAGAAAGAAGGAAACTCGGGGGTTTATTTCGTCGTACTTCTCTCTCTTTTCTTGGATAGTATTTTTGGATAATAAATGGAAAAATGTATTTAATAATAACAGCAATAATAATACCGACAAAACAAAAAATATATTGAATATAAATGAAGATTGATACTTTTGGTCCCCCATCTTTTTTGTTTTTACAAATCTGATTCAAAACGTTTTTTTATAGTTTTTTTGGTACTAAACCCTTTTTTTTTACTTTGGTCTATATCGATTTATTTTTTTAGTTTTTTTGATCCTCTAACTTTTTTTTTTACACAATTGGTCCAAATGAGTAAAAAAAATATGTTATTACAAAGGGATTTGAACCTTGGTACTCTCATTTGAGATAAAGGATTTTAACCGATTTTAATTTTGTTTTTCTTATTTAATAGTACATATTATTTTCAATAAAAATTCATCTCAAATATTAAATATAATTTCATACTAAATCATTCTCGTATCAATTTTTAATATTCATATTTCAAAAAAACTTATATTTATATATATTCAAAATTATATGTGACATATTCATAATTTAAAAAGATTTTTGTATACTTGAACTTTATATCCTAATTATTTTATTTAATTAAACTAAAATTTTCAATTATAATAATATGGAAGATTAATATCTTTAGTTCTCGATCCTTTTATTTATACTCTCTTCATCCAAAAATGAATATCCCATATTCCATTTTGGATTATCCGGAATTAAATGTGTCATTTCCTAAACTAGTAAAAATTTTATTAAAATAATTAACAATACAATGTATTAATAAACTAAGTCAAACTTTTTTATTAAAATTTGCAAGTCAAATTGAGATATTCAATTCCAAATGGAGGGAGTAATAATTTTAAGTTATTTAACTTTTTTTAGTCCATAATGTATTTTATTTTAATTCTAACCTTAACCCCTCTACTAATTTGTCATATTATTATAACTAAACCTTTTATTTTAATTAAAAAAAAAAGGATACATATGCAAAAATCTATAAAAATTATAAATATATCATTATAATTATGTGTA
Source organism: Parsonsia alboflavescens (assembly GCA_028571225.1). Taxonomy (NCBI): domain Eukaryota; kingdom Viridiplantae; phylum Streptophyta; class Magnoliopsida; order Gentianales; family Apocynaceae; genus Parsonsia; species Parsonsia alboflavescens. Next base: position 1,263,969 of record JAOXNR010000031.1, read on the forward strand.
CATATTATATATCTATATATATATAATAAAAGTTTTTTTAAAAAATAAGAATATTAAAAATTGATATACGAACAATTTATTATAAGTTTATATTTAATATTTGAGAGGAATTTTTACTGAAAACAATTTATATTATTAGATGTGAAAATAAAAAAAAAGTTATTGATGATTGAGTTAGTTAAAGTCTTTTACCCAAATGTGAGTGTTAAGGTTAACAAAAAAAATTTTATTTTTAACAATTTACATTCACGTCTAATGCCATAAAAAATAAAAAGGTGGAGGAATATGAAGATAAAAAAAAAGTGGAGGATAAAAATATAATTTTTTTTAATGAAATCTCTAAAATACATTTATTTAATTGGTCAAAAAACTCTCAAAAACATATTTTCTGGTCATTTTGACCAATTATGTAAAAAAATAAAACGAGGAGGAAAAAAAAACTAAAATAAATCCATATGAACCAATGTCATCAAAAAAAGAGGAGGACCAAAAAACAAAAAAAAAAAGGTTTTGGATCAGACTTATAAAAATGAAAAAGGTGTGGAACAAAAAGTATCAATCTTCTAATATAAATTTTGCAGAATGGTCCTTGTTCTTTCTGTTAATCTGTAAAGTCCTCCTTCCCACCTCGGCCCCGCTTTGCAGTATGTAACTGAAGAACGTATACAACAAGACACTCAGCAATCATAATTAACCATTTAAGATCTGTTTGAAGAATTCTATTACTGCATTTCTAAGTTGAATTGATTCCTCAAGTCAAGAAGTTGATGGTAGATGAAACTTTCTTTCACTTATTTTTCTGTTGATCATTCGGTTTGGAGAATTCTTGAATTTTATGGCGGGTTTTGTTTGTGAAGTTCGCGAAAAATAGAAAATGAGGGATTTTTAACTTTGGAAGATTGAGAAGAATCGATTTCTGTTGATGTTAAAGAATTGTTCTTTGCAAAATGTCTTTTTTTTAGAAGAAAAGAAGACGATGAATTCGAGTTGGGTTTCTGCGGATTCAGATTCTTAGGGATTTTTGGTGTTAGTTGTGTTAAAAAACTCAATTTTGAATGAAATGATTCATTTTCACCAGTGGTATTTTGTTTTGCTTGCATTTTTATCTAACTTTAATGACAATGAAATTTTAGGCAAATCCATTGCGCTTATATCCGACTTGTTCTGTGGATTCAGATTCTTAGGGATTTTTGGTGTTAGTTGTGTTAAAAAACTCAATTTTGAAGGAAATGATTCATTTTCACCAGTGGTATTTTTTCATTTTGTTTTGCTTGCATTTTTATCTAACTTTAATGATAATGAAATTTTAGGCAAATCCATTGCGCTTATATCTGACTTGCATAAGGAACACTCTGGAGGCTGCCTTGTGTCTGCAGGTATTGTTATCCTATTAAATTTTCTGATGAATTTCCCTAGAAACCCTTTTCTGTTCAATCATTTTTGTGTTCCATACTTTGTGATAAATTATTCATCAAGTAAATTTTAATGTCAAACCTTTTCGGCTTCCTGGACTTTGGACAAAGTTGGTAGTATAATGGCTTGGTTGAAATACTCAATCTAGCATTGTTGATACTCTATTGGCTGAGTGTTTAGTTATGCTTCCATGTCCCTCAGATTGTGTAAATAAAGAACTTAAAGAGTGGAAGACTAAGGATGTTTAGTATAATCCTGTTGGACACTACAATTGGTTTATGGAGATTGTATGTTTTATGATAACATACAATTTCCTTGCACCTTGACCTAACATTGTTTGGAAAAAAAATTTAAAGAAGAAAGGTTAGTTCGATGCAAAAGCTACTTTAATAAATGCTTCTATAGGTGCATAGTTACACTCGATGAAAGCACATTGAGAGCCATGGAAATTTTACCCTCGCATGCTTCTAGCAGAAGCAATCTGCCTGTAGCAGAATCTTGACCTTGCCCTTTTCTTTGTGAGAAAAAGAGCTCCTCTCTGTCTCCATACTGGTTGAATTCAGTAAACAAGATGGATTTTCCATATGGATTGTGAAGAAATTTATCTGCAAATTCTTTATCTAAAAGATGTTCTACTCTATTGCTTATCTTCTTAATTTTTTGTTTTCATTTTCCTTTTAATTGAATCCATCTTTTGAGACATAAAAATACTTTTCATGACATGGCTGTCTTACTCTGATTGTATTTTATCTGTAATTTTTGGCTACTTGTTTTTAATTCAATCTTAACCATGAGCTTCACCTCCAACAAGCCAAATACTTTATAGATGACTCTCCATCCCTGAGGTTGACTATAATCAGACCCTTTCCTGCTAAGGCTATCTGCTTGCATTACAAGTCATTTTCGTCAACTTCTTAATCTCTTTATTTGAAAGGCAATCATTGTATAATCTGTGAGAGAGTTCAACTAATCTGAAAATATTTTCTGAGCCCTCCTTAAGTATGTAAATCTCTAGGAGGAAAACCACAATATCAGATATGTCATGCGGTTCATTGTCTACTAGGATAACTCTTTTCCCATCCCCTACAAGTTCTGATTTCCTCCTATTTTGCTTAGATAATACTCTTTTTTCTTTTGTTTTCATGTAAGGGTGTAAAATTCTGATTAGCTTATTGACAGAAACTATACACTTAGAAATTTCTGAACATGGTCATCTGAAAATTTCCTGATTCTCTGTATATTGATCCTTTCATCTTCCTTGCATTTTCTTTGTTGAAAAGTGATTTTCATACTTACAAGACATCTATGCCTTCTTGTTCTCTGGTTGCAGAACTTCCCTTGTCAAGAAGTTGAAAGACATAACAAACCGGAAGTTGAACTGAAGTGTGTAATTTTGCTTTTTGACTTTGTCCTTTACCAACTGATGGTGATATTTCCTATTGGGAAGCTATTATAATATTTAATGGCTATGACAATTCTGATACTCAGCATAAAGATTCTTCAAGTTATTTTCATTGGCTTATTTTTAACAGAGTGCAGCTGTTAGGCTTCTTAATTTCCCAAGTTATTGCATCACTGTTTGTACAACTGTAGCTCTGCTGCCATGGTTGGAAATAGCCATTCTAGATAAGCATACTATTGTGTATTCAAGTGAAACAATCTAAAAATGGCATCCTACGATGAATATTATACTGAATTTCTTTGCTTGATGTGCATTGGCTATTGTATTACCATCCTTTTCGTATTAATGACCTGGAATTTCATGAGTTGTAGTGTATCCAGAATACTCTAATTCCAATGCCTTCTTGGTTTTATTCTTTCCAGGACCAGCCCAGAGCTGCTTCTTAATTCTGTAAGAACCTTTCTATCATTTTCTTGTGTTCTATTTTACCTTTACTCTGAATCTCATGTTATTTTTAGATTCAGATTTTTTATTTCTTCATGCTACATGTAATTATGGTCTTGCCAAAGCTCCTCTCATTGCTCACGAAAATAGTTGATCTGACAGCTTAAAGTATGCAATTATGCATTGGACTCTAGATCTTACTCAGTGGAATAAGGAACTGTTTTAGGCAGGCAAAAGGCTTTCAAAAGACAAAACAGTTAAGGGAGTCAGCAGTGTTTGAATTTGCATGAGACAGGTTCTGCTAGAACTTCTAGTTGGAGTACAATGTTAATGATTGTTCTGGAGTTGAGGAGCTTTTTGTAGTTTGTTCAAAAGGAAAACAAGAATTTTTCTGTGGGAAACTGAGATATGGATGGATTCTGAAGATTATGTCACTTGCTAATCTGAAATAGCCTCTTTCCCATTCAGTTATATTTAGCCTATGAATTATGGATTGAAACCATATTAATGCCCACAGAAAAGCAAAAGAAATCAAGCTTCCATAGTTAGAGTTTTATTATGCATCAGTTGGATTATTTGATGTGAATAAAACATGACAATGGTAGGATATTCAGAACTCAATTTTGATTGCTTTACTTTCTTACTATATAAATTGGAAGTGTGTTTATGCATGATAATTATTGTAAGATAGTTCAGAGTACCTAGGATTGACTAACATTTTAATATTTTAATCTTTCCCTGAACTCTCTCTACCCTGTCCCCTCCAGGTTATGATATGTCGAAATGAGGCAGAGAAGTGCTTGATAGAAACGTCAATAAATTCACTACGCATAAGCTTAAAGGTGAATTTCTGGACATGATTTTGTAGCTTGTGATCAGTATCTGGATATGCAATTTCTGATTAAGTTGGAAGGCATTTATCAATGGCAATCTTATGGACCGCATTTGGGAAGGACCTCAACTTTTAAAAATTAAAAAATGGTTAGATTTCAATTTTTAAACAAGAGTGGTTTAAGTTTTCTAAAATAAAAAACTTATTTTGATTACTTTTGATCCTAAACTCTGAACCACCCATCAGCCTCCAATAGACAAATCTTCGTACTATTAAAATTTTTATTGCTGCTGTCTCTAATATCTCTCTAGTTCTCTTTTATCTTTCTGTGCACAAGTACAGACTAAAGAGAGATTTCTGAAAGAAGATGAGGGAAATCTGCAAATCAAAGAAGAAGAAAATTACAGATCTGATAGGAAAGAGAACTGTAGGCGGTGGAGGGTAAGAGGAGCGCGGAAAGATAGAGGAAGAAAAATCTTCCTGTTGCAGAGGTAGGTTGTGGAGGGTGAGAGAGGGCAGAGAGATGGAGGGGAAGAAAGGGAAAAAGGAAGAAAAATCTTCTTGTTGCAGAGGTAGGATGTGGAGATGAGAGAGGGCAGAGAGATGGAGGGGAAGAAAAGGGAACTTCCCATTGCAGAGGTAGGCTGTGAGGGGAGCACAGAGGAAGAAAAGGGAAAAAATAAGAAAAATCTTGTTGTTGCAGAGGTTCTACAGCACGAACTCGTGAGAAAATTAAAACCGAAACCACAAAACAGGTCTTGCTTATTTTCTGTTTTTAGGACAAAGTCCAATCATTTTCCCAAAAATTGAACCCCAATAGTAGAGTTAATTGGTGTCCAAACAGATTTTTGACAATTTTTGAGTTTTTAAAAACTGAAACCACCCTATCCAAATGCACCCATGATAGTTGAGAATTATGTTATTGTTGTGCTTGATTTCAATGAATAGACTTTAGTTTTACCTTCCCTTGCATCTGGTCTTGTTGGAAAAGTAAAGTTCAGAGGAGTCATGTAATATGTGGCCCAAAAAAGAAAAAGTTTTGCTCTGTATTTTTCTTTGTTGGTATTTGATGAGGGATTGTAACTAGAAAAATCGATCAAATTTTAAACGAGTGTAATGCAGAAACAGTAGTTTACCAAAACCCTTAATTGGCAATGAAGGTTTAAGCCCATAGAGGGAGTTTGCTAGGTATAGGCTTTTCAGTGTACCTACGTCCAAGATTAGCATTGAACTATTTCTAGAAGAATTTTGAATTTAGAACTTATATGAAAAGAATTATCAGTCAGCCATCCTTTGTCTTTCATAGGTAAAGCAGACGGATGAACTGGAAAACATATTAACAAAGAAGTTTCTTAGGTTTTTATCAATGAGAGCAGAGGCATTTCAAGTTCTGAGAAGAAAGCCTGTCCAGGTATAAAATAAAGTTTTTTCTTACCTATCTAAAAGAAGAGTTAACTCTGCTCTATCACACTGACAACCTCACACTTTTCACTTGTCACCATTTGATTTCCATGATTTTAATCTTTCCCGATTAATCCACTTTTCAGGGTTATGACATTAGTTTTCTGATAACTAATTACCATTGTGAGGAAATGCAGAAGCATAAACTCATTGACTTTATAGTTCAGTTCATGGAGGTAAAATTTCTGTTCTTTAGAACAGCCGAGAGATTCCCTTGTCTGCTACATTGGACTATCTAAAACTGTTTGCCATCGATGTATACAAATTGCATGATTCATAATTCAAACTGCAAACAATGGAGGGATGCAACCCGAACACATTCATTCCTTTGCTCTTAACATATGATGGTTCATTTCTTAGCTCCTGAGAATATGTTTCTTGAATCACAGGACATTGACAAAGAGATAAGTGAACTTAAGCTATCGGTGAACACTCGTGGAAGGCTTGTTGCTCAAGAGTTTCTGAAGCAATTCATCTGATACCTTAACAGATTATGGATGCTGTTTTTGATTGTAGGTGGGGTGATTGCTGATTGCCGCATGACTTGTACGGGG
>JAOXNR010000031.1:1275359-1290496 GCA_028571225.1 Parsonsia alboflavescens
AATAAATTATATTATTTTGATATATTTCAATCTATAAAATAAATATTTTTTAATTATTAAATTAATCGGTTCAATTATCGGTCCAATTACCGATTCAATTATGGTTGAACCATTAAACCTTAAACCAATAATTTTTCCGGTTCAATGACCGGTCCGATTTTAAAAACATTGGTTTTAGGACGTCAACATTCGATTCTTTATTTTTTAAGAATAAATTTTTTTTTTTTTTTGATTTTTCTAATTCACGTGGTTTTATCTTTATTATAAAAAACATGTTTTAAATGATGCAGTATCATATTTTTAGTAAAATTTTAATTAATTTAGAAAAAATAAAACATTCAGTTCTGGAATTAAAGTAAATTAATTTCGGATGGATAGCATAATGTATTAACTTTATTAAAATATAAAATATCTATTTTTTTTTTATTAAATTAAAAACAGATACTTAATTTCAGATAGAGATAGAAAAATAAAGACTAATTACAATAGATGTGATGAGAATGAAGAAGTGTTGATTGTCTATAGAAAAATGGAAGAAAAATGTGTTTCCTTTCAGAACCATTGTAATTTTTCGTGAGAATAGACGTGGATTGACAATTTTTTCCTAAAATAAATACACATGCAGGACACATGAGAAAAATGATCAATCAATTTTTTTTCTTTTTCTTTTTAAGGTGTCTCAATTTGCTCTCAAATATCTCGATTGCTCTATTATGATCTGTAACTCATCAATGTTAGAGTATGTAAAAAGATTGAGTCAAACTCACGACCTACATAATGTAGACTTCACTTCTAAATCACTCGATCATATCCTTAGATGTACTTAATGAAGTTTTATTTTACATATAGATAGATAAATATTTCCGAGTATTTTGAGCTAAATAAAATTTTTTTATTATTATTATTAATATATAAAACAAAACTTTTGAACATTCTGAGTTAAATGTGTATATATATATATACAGAAATTCTATTATATACACCTGTGTATGTGTACCTGTGTGTACAATTAGTGAAACAACGTCGTTTCACTAATGATGCACATAATAGAATTCTTATATATCAGAATTGCTATGCAAAGCAACTGTTGGAAAGCAACCGCCAAAACGACATCGTTTTGAATGCATATATCCTTCAAACCTACTTATTTCACTACCAAAACGACGTCGTTTTGACAGCTGCACTCCGACAGTTGCTTTTCATAACATTTTTGTATATATATATATATAAATTTTAGGATATTTTAAGTTCAACGTAAATAATGTATGCATAACAATAACCATTTTCCCATAAGATGAATCTTAAAAATTTTGTTTCTTCCCGTAGATTAGTCAGTGAATGGACGGTTGATATATATATTTATATATCTTAAAAATATATATATATTTATATATTAGAGTAAAATTAGAATAGATTTTATCTCATTCTTGTTAATGTGAACTTGTTTTGGGATTCCTTTTTAACCAAAGGACGTTGACCTTAATTTTTAATTAGTGAATATTAAATGATTGATTTTTTTTGTGGTGTCTTTTCAGAGTGAGAAAAGGAGAGAGATTCGGAGTTTGTCCTAATAATAATATGGTAAGTTAGGCACCATTTCATTGATATTACAATTTTATTTATTTATTTTTAACACAAAGGGTGAGGTGGGAAGGATTTAATTTACTTCGTTGATGGCAGAGTTGTTAATTAAGGGTTGAGCTTTTACGGCAATCTCATTATTTTAGCCAAATGAAGTCAAAAAATGTGTAGTCTCAATTTAATAGACAGCTTTTTATTTCAATCTTTTGGAACACAGAGAGTTGAGGAGGGCTATGAAAGGGTCTATTTCATTAACCCTTAGGGGTATGAAATATTAAAAATTGTTAAAACTTTTTTTTTTTTTTTTTGAATATATTTTGTCGATTATTATTTCATTCTTTGATTGGTCACCTTTTTTGTTTTTTTTTTTTTAATGTAAATTGGTTTTCTCTTATTTAGATGGAAATTTCATTCACTATAACTTTATTTATTTATCTTACAGTTTGCTATGAAATTTTTATAAATTTTAAATTTATTTTATAATGTAGTTATTTTAATTGAAAAAAAACAAACCTACCTTGAAGGAATTACTTGTCCTAAGGTCCCCATCCTTGTAAAGTTGGGGTTGGGCTAGATTTTTAATGATCCTTTTAGTTATTGGAGTTAGTATGGTTCAATTCTTAAGAGTTTGGAATCTGGTTAGATTGAATTGATCGATGTTAATAGCTCTATCTAATGAGAAGGTATTATAAATATCGACTCTTCTTTGATTATATTAAGAAGTGGGTTATAAAGTAAAGTATTTTATTAAATTGATTATTGTAAACATACTATAGGCTGATAAAAAAGCTAAAATTAGAATTGTATTTACTATGGGAGTATTTGTCCAATAACGTGACAGGAAAATGAGGCATCCGATCCGATGATTTGGAAGTGAGACTTGCATAACGCATGTCATATTTAATATTTACTTATCCTACACATTTACATACCAAACAAATTCTTTATTCATTCCACTCTCATCGAGGCAAACATCCTCCAAATAAAAAATTTTAAATTGGTATTTTCGTAAAATTTAAAAATTGTATTTGTTTTAATAGTGGTAGAGCCAACAAAGATAACAGATAGGTATGCCTTCAAATGACACTACCGGATGGATTTTTACTTTAAAAAATAATTACTTAATTTTAAAAGAAAAACATTTAGAAGGAAAAATATCTTTGTTTTAGAAAGACTTTAAACCATAAAAAATACTAAAATTTATCTTTTTAAAAAATTAGAAAACTAGTTCTTTCTTTTTTAAATTTTCCTTGCTTTATCTTCTTTATTTATTTCCCGTAATGCATCGTTTTGAAGATCTAAATGTTAAAACATAAGGAGAAATAAGAAATATTTTATACATATAAAAAAAATCCAATCACTATTTATGAATGTGCACTGAACGGGACTAGAAATAAAGGGACCATATAAGTCGGTCCAAGTAAGTTTGTACCCAAGAGTCTGTGTGAAGAAGTCTTGTAGACTCCCAATAGATGTGTTGAAACGAGACCAAACTCACAAGAGTGAGATGATAAGCTTGAAATCTTTTTATAATTTAATTTATGAAATATATTTTAAAAAATAATTAAAAGACACATTTAAGACTTTGTTTAATCTGCCAAGGGGAGGGTAAGGGAAGGAAGAAGGGCTCAATTTACTTTTATGACAGATGTATTTCTTTGTTTGACTGTACTAAGAAAAATGAAAAAGAAGGGAAGAGAAGTATATCTTGTTAAATTTACTTATATACCCTTTTGGAAGAATTCATAAGTATTTATCTAGACAAAATTTTACATAATCTTATCATAAAATTATAAATTATTTGTGAAATAAAAAAGAGAGTTACTTCTTTAAAAAAGAATGAAAAAGCAATTTCAAATGAAGTAAATCTCCAATCCATCCAAATGTAGGAAGGGAAATACCAATGTGGAGGAAGAGGAAGTTCCCCTCGTCATATATCTCCAATCAAACAAAGTAAATATCGCATTTACTTTTTAATATACTTTCGCTCCTCCAATATCTAGCCTTTTCATTCCTACCAAATAAGCATTAAGTGTTTTATTAATGTATTAGATGTTTTATTAATATATTAGGGAATGTTACCCGAAGATCCGGTTAGTGAATGTGAATACAAACAAGCCATCGAAAACACTCCCATGGCCACAACAATTGACCAATTGAGGGATCCAATTTGCCAATGGTTGGCTAGAGATAGATCCTTTACTGATTACCAAAGCAAATATTTGGGACAGAAATCAACTCAAAATCCCTTTGCAAAACCAAGTGGTTCTAGCAATAACTTTCAAGGTGGGTATATAATTTAATGGAGAACTCAAAACCCACAAGAAAAGACAACCCCACCAATCCAATATATATATATATATATTTATATCCTTATCAGTGATTCATTGAGGAAAGAAGAGAAACCCATAAATGATCATCATCAACATTATGGCACAAATTATTAATGATATATATTCTGAAATCATGACCTATAAGTACAAGATATAGATTATACCATAGAAACAGAAAAGAAATCCAAATGAAAAATCCATCTAGAAGATCTAATACAATATCTGTACCTTCATTTCAAGGTTTCTAGAAACTTTTTTTTTTTTTTCTTTTTTTCTTTTTGCTGGCATGAGTTTATCATCTTTCTTGAGATTCCTTCCATGATTGCTGTGGACTGAGTTGATGGTTTGCCCCACCTCATTGGGATCTCCAATGTCTTGCCATCTCAAATCCATTCTTGCAGTACTGATAATCCTCTATTGTTTTATCAATTTCAGCTTGTGTGTTCATCACAAATGGACCATACTGCACTACTGGTTCATTAAGTGGTTGGCCACCTATCAAAACAAATCTCAGTGGCTTGGAGGACTTGTTCCATACACTGAGTCCATCTCCTGGACCCAAAAGAAGGGTGTGGTGAGCAGATATGGGTGATGAATTTGGTGTACTGAAGACGCCTTCTCCTTCAATTATGTAAACAAAAGCATTCCAAGATTCTGGAATGTTTTGGTGATGTTCAGCTTTTGGGTTTAATGTGAAATCCAAGAACATTGTAGGAGTTCGAGTATAAACTGGAGACTGCACTCCCATTGCATCTCCTGCTATGACCTTAACCTCAACCCCATCTTGCTCTGCCTTCGGGATGTCCTCACTAAGCAATTCTTGATACCTTGGCTCAATCCTGCAGCAGTAGTTTTAGGATCTTAGTTAGCGAATTTGCCACCAAAACCCAACAATTTCAGAAAGTGTCCCTCTGGAAATTTGGCTATTAAATGTTGTTCTTTTTGGTCTTGTCACAATCAAGAAGTAGCCCACTAAATGCTAAGAATTCCATCTCTATCTGCCGGTATGTATACATACTTGTGCAAATTCTTTTTAACCTTAGCTTCCGGAATGGACTAATATGTGATGATCTTCTGCAAAAATAGATATGGAATAGGGTCTTACATTTTATCTTTAGCAGCAAGATTTATCCAAAGTTGCAAGCCCCTTTGAGTACCTTCTGCAGCAGGCATTTCTGAGTGAATTATACCTCTTCCTGCTGTCATCCACTGCATCAATCCAGACGCAAATTGCATATGACAAAGTTCTTGAATTATTCACAGGAGTTTCTTCTCGGATATTACTAACAACTTCAAAGCAGTTGAGTATCTGTACCTGCACATCACCTAAATGAATGGTACCCTTGTGCCCAGCAAAATCTTGATGAGTAAAAGCCCCCTGAAATGAAAGACATAAGATCAACAGGGAGAACAAAATCTCAAGCAACTATTGATCAAATATGATGTTACGATACCTCCAACATGTACGTAACTGTCTCAAAACCTGCAAAGCGGCAGCAGATAAATAAGATGATTGTTGCATAATGGAATTCTAAGTAATTATCACAACAGAAGGAAATTCAAAATAAACCTCTGTGTGGATGATCAGGAAATCCTGCAGGCGGTGAAACTGCACGAAAAAAATAGAACTACCAATTAGGTAACTGTACAGATAAAGAAGGAGAAATGAAAGCACAAGTTTACTGACCATCCATGGTGCAAGTCTGAAATTAGTAGACTTAAATGAATTCCCAGATATAGAAAACAAAAGCGGGAAATCTGTTAAAAAAACAGTAACTTTGCAAACAAGACTTTTGTCCCATAAATCACAGTAGTTCATATTCATGCAAATGAAGAATGCTGAGTCAAATGAACTTCCAAATTCCAATCCAACATGAAACCTTATGGAGTTCATGAAAATAAATCAAGAAATTGTGGAACAAAATTTTGATAGTATAAAAGTTGCTAAGAGGACATCATTGCAGTTCATAAATTCGATTCAAAACAATCGATAATGCTGAGTCGAAATTTTTTATCCAACATTAATTAATTAAAGCTTATGCAAGATATATATTTATTTTACCTGAAAATTCATCCAGCATGAGGAAAGGATCAATATACTTCAGTTCAGACCTGAACATCAAATCATCCAAAAACATAGAAAAAAATCAACAACCATGTCCAAGAAATCTAGAATAGAACAGCAAATCATAAACCCCGAGTGTTTGAAACAAAAACAAATACATAATCAAAACTAAAAAACAAATACATAAATCAAATCATGACATGAAAACAAGAATTGCAAATACAATTTGAAACTTAAAAAAACGCAAGAACACATAAAAAATAATACCTCCCAATACTTCTCCTCACCAGGGCACCATCTCCTTCACTTTGAGGCTTAGCCAATACCCTTTTCACAACTAACCTAGGATTATCAAACCCATAATTCTGACTAGAAGCAGACATGATTTTGTTGACAAAACAAGAAACAACCCTCTTGTTCCCTGAGTTCTTCTTTCCAAGAACTGATTTTGTTTGCAAATTCAACAGAAACTGTTTCGATGCAGCAATCATATACAAAACCCAAAGAAGATTTTTTTCTTGTTGTTCTTCTACTCTAAAATCTCAGAATGCTTATATATAGTAAATGAATGACTGAATGAATTTGTAAAATGAAGAAGAAGGAAGAAGAAGAACGAACGTGGGGAGGCGTTGAAACGCCGTTGGGGGGTTAGTTGGGCGCTGTGGGAAAGACGAAAAAAATTGGACGCGTGCGAGAAACTTGACGTGGGCCACGTTAGAACGTACGATTTGATGACGTCAAGAGCATGTCATCATGACTTATGAGTTTGAAAAAAACAAAAATTTTCTTATATGAATCTAATTCCAAATTCCAAATTTATTCACGTTGAGTCCATACAACTTTTGTTCCTTTTTAGCGTGTTTTAGCAAATTTGCAAGAGCCTTAATATTAATATTAGGGTTCGAACTTGGGATTTAAGTACTCATCATTCCATCCACTAAAATATTAAAGGGACTTGAAACTTTTGTCCTTTATCTTCTATTGGGTTACACTAATAATAAAATATTTAATTTTTTTTATTTATATAATTTTAGATAAATTACAAAATCCATATACAGGAAAATATGAAACATGTCCATAACAAACTATTCAAAAAAAAGAAAATCAAAATAATCAAACCAAATATGGGTTCCAGGGTCCAGATCCAAATTGGACAAAAAATATTAATAAAAAATTGAAAGTAAGTGGGCCACACCTATTCAGTTACAAATATTAATTTTTCGAAATATTTTCGGTCCTTAAATAACTCTTTAAAGTTAGTATTTAAATAAAAAAAATTCACTACGAACTTGTTTCATACTCTCCACACATAGATCTTATAGTTTATATTGAATCACATCATAATAATTGTTTAAAAGGTACAATACCTCTTGATAGAATCTATACATAATACCACTCTTTTTTTTTTTTCAATTTACTTGAATTAACATGAATCACGAGATCCATGATAGATTAAATTTATATCAGAATTTTCCACTTAAATATTCCTTCCCATCGAAGTTAAATGAGTCAACTTGATTCACAATAGTTTTTTTTTTATAAAAAGAGTTTAATTGGTTCTTTTTAATATTTTAATGTCAATTTTCTTTTAAAAAAAAAGTTAACTAATTTAAAAAATAATATATTTGAATTTCAAACTATTCAAAATGAAAATTGAGTATTTGATTCAAGACGGAGTGATAATTTCTTATTCATTTGTAATTTCTATGATTTTAGCCTTAGGAAACAAATTCTATCTCAATCAAAAGTTTGGATCTCCTGTTTATTACATATTTATATTTCACTTCCTATTATATTAATAAAAACCTTATTCGTAACCTTTAATTACTATTTTTAATATATTTTATATATTAAAACTTAAAAAAATAAATTAAACCCTTGAAAAACTTGATCTTTTAAAGATACGTGTTAAATTTTTATTGATATAATAAAAATTGACATATAATTATATAACGGGAGCAATGTGCACCCGCAATCAAGCTTCTAGAACTACTCTAGTAATATAATTTTTTTTTATAAAAAATAAAAATAAATTTGAAAAATAGTTAGAAGATATGACACAACAATGATTGTGCCAAAATTGACCTCCAACCTGACGAATGCATGTGTAGGATAATGATTCTATCTTTATCATCAAAGCAATTTATATTTTTAAATCAATTTTAGAAGTGATAAAATAAAGTACTTAATGAAATTTCTCTTTACGAATAATTTTCTTTGAGGATAAATTTTAATTTAATTACATTTGTTGCTTTCATGACACAAATTCATGCAAACTGTACTTTAATTTAAATTTACTTTATATATCAATCCTACTTTAATTTCAAAAAAAAAAAAAAATTGGACAACACGTCAACTAAAATTTCCTCTCTTTTTTTATTATATATAAATTGACAACGATATTAATCTTATTAAAATTTTGAATTCAACATATTCAAAAATTTAAAATAAGAAGATAAATACCATGAGAACTTTGACTACCACAATTAATATTTGGCTCAAAATTGAAAAGGGAAAGAAAAGAAAGTAAGCCATTATAGACCAAATATAAATATTGTCAAACCAACTTATTAGATTAGGTAAAAAAAACAAAAAAAAGTAATAAATTCTTTAATAATGCAATTTTGAATAATAGGTTTTTTGAGCTTAAGTTTAACACTAGACAAGAATGACGTCTTAATGATGTGCTAAAATTTCATAACCTTCGAATTTTCCCCTATAGTTTTTCTTCTTTTCCCTTTATCCCCCCTTTGTAATTACTTCCAATGGAGTTCTTTTGATCGACCGTTTAAGTTCTACTACTATCTAAACAATACGGAAATGGATCAGAGTTAGGTTTCCTTTTTTAACTATAATGACATATCTGAATTGCATTCGGAAAATTTCAGGATTCGGTCTGATGTTCTAAGTAATGGGCATTGAGGATTTGATAAACATGTATTTGTGTACATAAAAAGTAAAGAATAAATTAGTAATCCATAGTTCGGAATTGAATGTCTCATTTTCCATATCTAAAAATGAATGTCTCATTTCCTTAGTTAAATGTAATTTTTTCTTCAAACCCGAACATTTCTGTATAATTTCAGTACCCCTTTTTTTTTATTATTATTATTACATCCAAGGTATATAATTTCTTGTTTTTATTTTCAAATATTTGAAATGAAATTTTTATTTTTATAAAATAGAGTTTTTTTAATTAAACTTTCACTCAAAATCGTGTGAAATTTAATAATTTAAATCTCACTGACTCATTGATCTCGCCATTAAATTAAAATTTATTAAAGTTAAAAATTTTCTGAATTGTTGTACTAAATGAAAAGTAAACATGGAAGACGAGAGAATATAAAATCAAATATAATAACAATTTTTTACTCTTAATCTATTGAAGAACGCATTTAAAAAGAAAATTGAAATTTTTACTCTTATACCATCCTCAAAAAGACATCTGAAGGTTGACACCAGTATCTCTTTTTAACTCATAGTTTTTATTTTTTTAATTTAATATTAAAGAAGTGAATCCTCAACTGAGTACAAATACCTGAAACCCAGACCCTATAAATAACTGTCTACAATCTACCTATGGTAAAGATATCCCCAAAAAAATAAATAAATAAATAAAAACACGGGGTAAGAGGATTTTTTTTTCCCCTAACCCTCCCAAGGATCAATGGTGGTTTCCCACTTATCCTCACATATGTCTCGAGCTTGAAACTCTATCCCAAGTACTATCACTTACCACCGGGGTAGGCAAGGCTTGAGGTAAGAAAGAAGCCAAACTTGAATGACAAAGATGTGCAAATAACATCCCAAAGTGATAAAGAGAAAACCCAAGCAACTAGCTAGGTCAATCAGCTCTTGCTTGGTCCTCTGAAATTCCTTATTCCTCCATTGGTAATTTTAACTCGAGAATGTGGAACATCACCAAAGGAAACAAGCAATATAAATCCCTTCCATAGAGGAACCATTTCCAATTAGCGGTTCCATCGTTAAAAGGTCCCATGTACTACTTTATATGTATCATGGGCATTAACAACCAAGAGAACCACACCTGCCCTCCATAAAGAAAGACATTAAACCAAGTGCTACACTAAACATCTTCAAGCTAGTACAGTTATAGCAAGAAAATAAATTGCCAGATCCCATCGGTCCCCTCCCAATTAAAAAAGAGGACAATGAAAAGATTTATTTCTCAATCCGGCAAAGATCAACAAATAACCACTAAGTTTTAAAATGGTTTTTTTAATTCCATGCTGGATGAATTCAAAAGCTCGTACTCTAAGCAGGGTTGTGTATTTCAGAACTTCTTTGGCAGAAACATGAGGAGCAAAACAGCACCAAAGCAAAGAATAATAAGGTCCCACCCTCAGCAAGGACAAAATTCAGAGCTATATGATTCAAAAAGGTGCAAAAGAACTCTTCACTACATAGGAACTCTCTTCTCCTTGCATGGTATTTCACGATCTAAACACACAGGATAACTGAATATATGACACCTATTTACATTACTACATGTTGCAGTAACTAGATATATCTCACAGCTACTTCTGATACCACTACATTGTTCGACAGGAAGGAAAGCAAGGAAAGAAAAGGAACCCCTATCAAACTCTATCTGAACCTGGGCCTCTTAGAAAGGTTGCGATTGCCACCGGTGTTTCTTCTCTCAGGCACCCGGGCCTTCCCAAATGCTTTCATTTTCCTTCTCTTCCTATCCTCTTCACTGTCCGATTCGTTGCCTTTTTCCCTGTCTGCATTACTTGCTTCCCTTTCCAATTCTTCCCATGTTTTCCCTTCATCTTCCTCAGAAGCCTCATCAGAGTCCTCTTCCTCATCATCCTCTGATTCCACAAGAGATTCACTGTCATCACCTTCATCTTCAGAAATTGAATCAGACTGGGCATCAGAAGGGACATATCCTTGATCAGACTCTTGTGAGTTCTCAGAATCCGAATCACTAACTTCCATGTTCAAAAATTCCCATCCACCATCCTCTATAAACTTTTCAGGATCATCTGTGATTGTCTTCAATATCGGCCGCCAATTGAGATTCAGCCTACTTTCGTAGTATTTGAGATCTGTTGTGTCAAGCCATTCCTTGATACCATCTAGGGATGTACAAGGAATAGAATCAATTCGCATTACATCTCGCTTAAAATCTTTGAACACAATGGTCATGTCAAAATTCTTCTGACCAAGTCCAACCCGCTCTAAATTAACTATCTCAATCTCACTGAGTGTAATGACCACAAAGGGTGTCTCTACTAACTCAACAAGACAGCCTGAAGTTGGGATGATAAAAGCTGATGCTTTATGGGGTACACCATGGAAGCCAAGTTCTTTCAACGGCTGATCAAATTCCAAATCAAGTGATTTAAATTGAGATTGTCCCCAAAGGTCGTTCACTCTGTTGACAAAGTTCTGGAAGTCCAAGTTAATCTTGTTCCTTCTATCCCTCTCTCTTTGCTCCTCCTCAATTTCATCAGGATCGTAGGCTGATCTCTTCCCACCACCAACTGTCTGCACCACATCCATTACTTCAACATAGAACTGAACATCTTTTGTCTTTTTGTTTCCTACCATAATGTGATTGTGTAGATGGAAATGCAAGAGAGTTATCATTTCCTTTTCAGCAGGCTGGAAGAATGCATGTTTAATGTTTTGAAACATAATGTCAACTTTCTCATCGGATCTTGAAGTTGAATAACGAAATCCATTAGTGTGTGCTTCTAGCGTACCAGACAGCTTTCTTCCTCGACCACCAAATACAGGACGAATCCATAGGTCAGGCAACTTTATGGGCTTAAATTTGGATCCAGACACTTGAAGTTTCTCCTGCATAACTAACGTTGCTCTCTCAGCTTTTTCAGATTCACGGGAGGCAACCTGTCTGCGAAGGGTTTTAATTTGTTGTACCACTTCACTGATGTGCCTTGGGTCCTTAGAGCGAAATGAAACTTCTTTAATGTAAATAGCACCTTGAAATTTCAGTGTATTTGCATCATGAGGATTGAAAGGAGTGCCGGGTACAGTAAAGATAATTCGTATATAGCATGAGCGATTTGTATCCTGCTGGCTAGAAACACTCTTCACATGTGCAACATGGAAAGGCACCACACTTCCATGAATAGGCAAGAGGATGGCCTCATTCTTCTGATCAACCAGGATCATCAAATCTCTGGGAGGAGGCAGATCATTGACATTCTTATAAGCAACCAGTTCACTAGAAGGTTTAACAGAGCCACGGCTATCTCCAGCACCAGATCCATTCCCAGCCAGTCTCCGAGCAGTTTCTTCATTCTTTTGTCGAGCCAATTCTGCTTGGTGCTGCCTTCTCAATTCCTCCTTAGATCCTTCATGGTTGACTGATCTCAGTGTCGCCTTAGATGGCAGGACTTGAACATTGGCAGTCTTGCGCTTTGTGACATGCAGCTCTTCTTGTTCTTCATCATCCTCATTGAATGAGTATGCCACATCCTTCACAGCCTTGGAACTCAGAGATGTAATCACTTCAGGGGAATTCTGACCAACAATAACTGTATCAGCCAGTAATACGGAAAATTTTGCGGTCTTTGGATTCTTAGTCTCTGTTTGCACATTTTGAAACCCAAAAGACACATTGAAAACCATTCCCGGTTTTATAATTCTATCATTCTTACCATTAAGACTAAGCCCTGATTCACGAAACTCGAGGCCAATTCCAGTTCCCACAGATTTCGTCAAGTTTACAACCAATTCGGGAGCCTCCTTTTCAACAACAGCAAGAGCTGCTAGATATGCATCTCCAGCCTTGTTTCCTGGTTTCAAAGCATTAATTGCTGCTCCATGTGCCTTAAGGAGGACTTCATAAGCTTTACTCTGCATTGGATTAGCATCAATCAGAAAAGTGCGAGCAACATTTGAGCAGTAGCTGTTATAACGTGACCCAATAGCACATATTATCACACTTGTAGAATCATAGTAAAGGTTACTGTCATTGCTAGCTGCGCTTGGTTTTAGATCAAACTCTCCCGCACTCTGAAATATTGGTGGGTAGCAGATATCAACATTATCAGCCTTCAGCTTCACCTTGATCTTTGATGGTTCAAGTATGACCTTTTCTGTGTCATCCATCAAAGAAGAATGGGAAACTTTCTTTTCTTCATCAATGACCTTCTCTAACTTAGGCACTACAAAATGCTTCATTACTGATGAAGTCAAGTAAGCAGCTTTCTTCAGATTTGTGATCTCAATACTATCCTTAACTGCAAAAAGGTCTGAGAAACCATTTGTGATGTCTGTTAGCTGAAAATTTGCACTCTTTAGCTTCTCATCCCATGTTTCCAAAAGTTTCCCTTCAGGAGTCTCACGTGCAATATGCCCAACAGTGGGGGTATCATGACCATCCGACCTTGATTGGGCATGCACAGCACGAAATATGGCATCCATTAGTGCAGTCCCATCATCATTTTTGGCCTTAACATGCATAACAACTTCCACCCCTGCAACATCCCTAGCAGATTTCTTAACGACTTGAAGCAAAGATGCCTTCTTCTGGCTAAACAGAAAATGGATCTGTTTCTTCATAAACACCATAATAGTATCTGGAAACTCATAACCCAGCAACCAAACATTCAATGCCGATGATTTTAAATACCTCAAATCATCTGATGGTGGAGGAGTTGCCACCGCAAACACTTCAGACGCACCCCACAAGTCATTATTGTGCTCATTCCAATGTGAGTATAACATTTTTAACCGTTTACCAAAGTTCTCAAGATTGATTGTGTAAGCACCAGCAGCTGCAGCTGGTGCCTTACTATTATTGCTTTTAGCGTTATCAGCTCGTCGATCAGCCATTCAAAAGGATTCACATACAGCCCTCAAATCCACAATTTATTGAACAAATTTTGTTCCCAGATCAGCTATACTGTAAAGAACGAAAAACAAACTACTCAGTTCACTTCAATCCTTCACCAGAGAAATAGAAACAAACAAAAAAGAAGAAAATCATCAGAAATAACCTATCTGAATTTTTCTCTCACTTAATTTCGGATTCATCAAAACAAGACTAGACCGAGCAAATGCTATGATTATAACAAACATCAACTGATACTAAGTACCAGCAGAAATAAACAATTATAACAATCTATTCAAAAAAAATTTTAAAAAAAAAACCTCCGAAGGGCCAAATGCACAGTGGATCACTCTGCTTCCACAAATCGAACTCACAATCATCAAAATCTATACTAAGCATAGAAACATAAATTTCTGTCTACGTATAAACTCATTCTACTTGAAATTCCGAGGAAATTTTATCGAAGAAAACGGATTAAAATTAAAACCTTAAACCAAATCAGCATGCTTGGATTGATGATGGATCCACGAATGGTAGATGATCACAGCAACTCAGATGATGAGATTGATCGTTTCAAAAATAAAACAGGATTAACCTAAGTGAAATACTTTTTCACTCTCCGCAGGTCAATGGAGGAAATGCATTTTTCTCCAAAGAGAGAGAAAGAAAAGTGTGAGAGATTTCAGAGATATTATTACAATTTTAATTTTTTTTAAAAAATAATTAAAATGGCAGTTTTTATTCAATTTTTATTTTATTTTATTTTTTGTGTGTCTTTTTAAAAATAAAATTTGAATTTTCTTTAAAAAAATGTTATTCTCTAAGGAGGTGCCAAAATCCTAACCCAAATTAGCCACCACACTACATGCAGGAGCCAACCCTTTAATTCCGTCTTTTCTTTTTATTTCATTCTTTCTAAATATCTAATCATACAAATACAAAACATAATATTATACTAATAGTTTATAAAAATAATAACCTATTTAATTTTGGAAGTTATTTAATAATAACCGATACATGGGCTTTAGGATCCATATCAAGTCAATGAATCTTAATTATTTTTTCATTATAAAGTTAAGGTTCAGTGGATCGATCTATAATAGAATTTTCCCTTAATATAAAGTTATCCTATATTGAACAACCTCATGGAATGCTCAATACGTAATTCTTGACCACATTATTTATCATTGGAAAATTATGTTATGGACCTGATCCATACTCTATCCATAGACCTTGTGGTTCATATTGAGCAATATTATAATAATTGTCCAATATATATATCTGTTGATGGGATCCACATATAATATCCTTCTTTGTTTATATA
>JAOXNR010000031.1:1290596-1312089 GCA_028571225.1 Parsonsia alboflavescens
TCTGTTTCAACAATTTTGAGTGCCTGAGGATCAGGGAGTGCTAAACAAGGAAGTTGTTTAACATATGATTTGATTTTTTGGACAATAGAAGTATGAACGTTAGTCCATGGGGGAGGAGATTTTTTAAGCCTATCATATAAATATATATATATATATATATATATATATATATATACATATATCCATCTCTATCCTAACTCTCCCTTTATCCCTTATCTTGAGGATCAACGGTGACACTTCACCTAACTCAAACTCGAAACCTCCCAATTCCAATTGTTAATGTTTACCACTTTGCTAATAAGGCTTGACATTCTATTTTTCTTTTTCATGTACTAGGATCGATACGGACTACAAGGTTCATATATAGGATTATAACCAATTTTTGTTGCTTCTCATAAAATTTCTATTATATATTTATATTATATTAATATTTTTAGATATTTTATACGTAAAAATGTATTAAGTTGTGAGTAGGGGTATAATTGAAACGAGACTATTTGCAAACGGTTCAGACTCATCTCGCTTTAATCGAATTCTAGACTCGACTCGCTTGTTAAATAAGTTGAGTCAAACTCATACGTATTCAATTCATTAGACTCAAGAGCCTAAACGAGCTTTCATATCTATATATATATATATATTATAAATTCATATATAATTCAGTTACTCCATCCGTGCAGAATTGAATGTTTATACTTCTATTTTGAGTTGTCTAGAAATAAATGTTCCATTTCCTACATTAGTTAAAATTTTCTCAAGAAATTGACAGGATTAATTTTAAAATGAATTAAGTCCACTAATTTTCTTAAAATTTATGCAAATCAAATGAGATATTCAATTTCGGACGAGGGAGTATTATTTTTTAAAAATTTAAGAAAAATAAATAAAATTACAAAAATGAGCCTAAACAAGAATGAGCCAAAGCTCGAGCTTTCCAAATATTTCACAAGCTAAGCCCATGCCCAGGCCTTCCAAATATTTCACAAGTCAAGCTTGAGCTTTAGTATTTAGGCTCGTACGAGCTCAAGCCGAGCCTAGAAAAACATAAACCAACTCAACTCGAGCATAACAAATTTGAGCTCAACTTATCTCGTTACAATCCTATCTATAAGTACAAAAGTTTTTTGGATTATTAGTTATCAGAAGAAAAGTAAGGAATATCAATACTTCTTCCGTTACTATTTATAAGTCATTTAAACTAATTTTTCTTATCACTAAATATAAGTTATTAGTCTCTTTAGGGACATTCAAGTGGATGGAGTGACGAGCTCGCAAGCCCTTCTAGATAAATTGAATGTCTAGATACATGAAAACTAACACAGACAAAACTAAAAAATATATATAAGTGATTATTATTAATTTATTAGATATTTTATTGATTTTTTAACTATATTACCCTCATTCTTTTTTTCCTACATTCGTTTGATGAAAGACATTTAAAAAACCCACTATCTTTAAATTCCAAATTGAAGATATTTTCGAAATAATTTGACAAAAGTGAAAACTGTCAAAGGTTAAGTACTTTGGATTTTTCTTTTTCTTTTTTTAATTCTTTTTTTTTAAAAAACCCTTGTTAGCGCAAACAGACGGACAGTGCAAATCACATATTGCCGCAGACGGGGTGAGGGCGTTTGCCGGCAGTGATGGGCAGCGTCAAGAAGACTACAAGCAAGGAACAGAAGAAGAAGCGGTTATATTTGAAGCCAAAGAAAACCGATGGCACTGAGAAGAGCAAATTCAAGAGACTGCAGGCGAAGAAGAAGAAGAAGGGTTCAGTAAAGAATGACAATCAAAATTATGGTGATATGAAAGAAAACGATGTGAATTTGCAAACTGGGAGCATTAAAAAGAAGAAGGAAAGGAAGAAGGAGGTGGAGGAAAAGACCGGGAACGACGGTGTAGTAGAGAATCCAACGGCAGCTCAACAGTTGAGCTATTTTCTTCATCAGTATCAGTCGGGAAATGGGATTACACTCTCTGCTATTGAACTCGAGTCCTTCAAAGGTTAGAATATGACTTTATTTTTTTTATTTTAATTTTCGAATTGTAAGGGAAGGAGTTGGATTATTAGATCTTTGGCAAAACTTCATTTTGCAATTCAACTTTCAAGTTTGACTTAAATATTGGGTTTTATAGAATAGAATGGAAACAGTTAAATTTAATTGAAATTAGAACATGGTGGCTATAGTTGAAATTAAGATTTTCTTTATGTAAGATGGAAATTTGCTAAGTTGAAATTCAATAGCTTGCATGGTTTAAGGAGTTTTTGGAATTGGAGAGATTGAAACTAAATTTAGCAGAAGGAGAATTTGTTTTTTTTTTTTTTTGGGTTAAGAGCTGATGGCTTCTGCATTCTCGATGAGGTTTTTTCCGTAGTTGGAATGCTATTAATAGGTAATCAATGTAAGCCAGTCGGGTCTGTACTTGTTTCTCGTTGAGAAAGGAATTAGTCTTTTGAGAGAAGGATAAGAATCCTGTTTAACACTGATTGATGTGGTTCCAAATTTGGAATATGTAGGTGCCAATTTTTTGGTTCCTTTTATTTCAAATTCTTTGGGAATGTTTTATGCTAGAGGTAATATGTGCACTTTTTGCTTTTCCTAGTACATAGCCTGAACTTATTGGCTTTATATTTTTTATTTTTTCTGTTTTAGTCTAATTAATGGTCTTCAAGGAGCCTTGAACCGATTAAGTCTTTCTTGAACGGGTTTTTTTCATAAGTTCATTCTATATAATATATGGAACCTTTGGATTTCCTTGGGAAGTTCTGTTCATTATACTCATTTATTTCAATTTTATTCCTAGTGCTGTTGCTTTTGTGATACAGCGTTGAATGGTGATCTCAACTGATCAAAGTATAGAAAGTGAAAGTAGTAGAATTATACGAATGGGGCTGATGTGATGTACCATAATCATGTTTTGATTTATGTTTATTCTATAGAAACTTATCTTGAGATATGCATTCACTTGTCACAACAGAAAATACTTTATTGATTAAAGCCTTCCATTGGCTCTATTCTTTTCTTTTCTTCCCCTTGTTTTTGATTAGCAGAGGTTGCCTGAAACTGCTCCTTCATGTAGCTTGATATGATTAAATGTGAAAAGGTTTATCCTAAAAGTGTGTTGCCATCAACAGTATATATATATAGACACACTACAGGAATCCTCTATATTTGACGATGTCATTCTCTTAAATGATCATCTGTTTTTGTCTTCTCCATGTTCCTTGAATTTGAGAACAATGTGACAAATTTGAAATTCTAGAACATGACATAGAATTTCAACTGGCTATAGGAGAAATGATAATTAGGATTTTTGTGGTTTGAGCTGTGAACCTTTACCTGTAAAATAAAAGATTTATCTGTTTTTCATAATAATTTCCTTTTCTTATTCTTTCTTGTATGTCATTTTGTATTCCTACATCTAAAATATGAAATGAGCTAAAATCCATGTCCCAATTGATTCAGCATTGTATTCTTTATCAAAAAAACAAAGTAAATAAAAAGTGAACTGATTATAATGCTTGTTATAGTGTTGAAACAATGACATGAAAGTAGACGAGGACAATAATGTGGGTTGAGGTTGTTTGATTTATCTTGGTATTCACATCTTGTTTGTTTACAAGATGTGCGTTCTTACTTCCAATGGTATGCTTCACAATAACTGTGGTAGTCCTTGAGCAGATATCTGCACTCAATTGGGAAGGAATGGTAGCTTTAAGCTTTTCTTTGATATGTTTTAGATAATTAGAGTATTTTCAAGGTTAATATCTATTTGTTGCTTTTCCATTCACTTCTGAAAATCCCAATGAGTTTCTTTATCATCACCTGTATAATTCTTATTCAGTAAGTTTCTTTCTTTGATCTTGTTTTGTGTATTCTTTTTTTTACAATTGTTCCTCATCTTCTTGTTCTAACAGATGAATGCATGCTTGATCTATGTCCGGGTACAGAACAAAATATCTGTAGTTTGGGGGAAAATATAAAGCTTGCTTTTGGATCATCATGGAAAGAAGTTCTCTGCGAGAAAAAGCTAAAAGAAGGGGAAGTTGATCCTGGAAATCCTGCAGTCCTTGTAATTTCTTTATCAGCACTGAGATCATTAGAACTCCTCAGGTATAGGCCAAAAACATTTGTGCGACATATTTTATCTCGTATTTTATGCATATCACTTTCATGTATACCTTCTAAAGTTTCATTTTTATTCATGTAAATATTCAGCTTTACATTTATCAACTATTTTGACCAGAATGTTCTGCTTCATTCTCAGGGAGTTGCGGCCTTTGACTAAAGAATGTCATGCTGTGAAGCTATTCTCTAAGCATGTGAAAATAGAGGAGCAGGTAGTGTTTATGATCTTCAGTGAAAAATTATAACAGTAGTGTTTCATTGTTAATTAACCTAAGAAGGAGTTTAAAATCACAAAGCATGTTTCTGGTTGATCTTGAGTTTGCAGAAGTTCAAGAACAGTAACTCTAGTGGCAACGCTCTCACTTTTTGGATCTCATATAGTTCCTTTTTCATGAGAATGAATAATGGGCTAAAAGATTAAGGATTTACCTGCACTTCTTTCCTTTTTTGGGTTGGCAATATTAATTTTCATCTCAGTTCATGCAAAAAGAGTGGAAAATAAAATTTCTTCCATATAATTCTAGTAGTCTGAGTCTAAATGCCAATATTCTTTGATTTGTGAAATTTTACTTTTCTTTATTGTCTGCGTCAGGTGGCTTTTCTAAAGAACCGTGTTAATATTGCTTGTGGAACACCAAACAGGTACTTGAGGGGGGATTTGACCTAAATTGACTCGAACCATCTCCGTAATCCTTCTCTGTGTCTGCATACATGTACATGATTTCAACACTCATTATTTGTTAGATAAATATTCTTTAGATCTGAGTACTAAATTTTCAGACTCTGTTGAATTTCTGTTAATTGCTATATTGCTTTGGTTTCGTGGGTGATTTTTAATATTACATTCTGTTAATTTCTGTAGTATTTTGGTTTCATTACTGATTTCTATTATTACAGGATATAAACTTTTGGCCTTGTGAACTTGATGGGAATCTAGTTGGGAATTATGACATCTCAGTGAAATTAAAAAATGGTGCAAATATTAAGCTGAATTTCAGATATTGGTAAAAATCTAATATTGAAATAAAAATCTGTTGAACTCGCAATGGGGGATGAGATTGAAAATAAAGCAGCTGCCATCTTTGGGATACTTTTCTTTAGGTGTTTTTAGTTCCTGATTTCTCAGCATTCATTACTTGGTTTCAGGATTAAAAAGTTGATTGACATGGAAGCACTAGGCTTATTGCGATTATCAGTTATTGTTCTTGATATGTACACAGATGTTAAGGGCTACTCGTTGTTCACGCTACCACAAGTCAGGTGTGTTCACATACATTTATCTTATATTCTTATTCCGGATTTTTCTTCCTAGAATGTGTAATATTAAGCTGGATCTATTTTGGTTTCTATATAGTCATCCTTGAAACCCATCCTACTGCCTCACTTTTCACTCTTCAAATCTTTAGGATGTATATTAAGTATTGCCATTGTAACTACTTCCTCTGTCTAATAAAGATAGTCCATGTTCTTTCTTTTTAAGCATATTAAGAAAAGTTAGTGTAGTTAATCCAATCATTTTTAAGGTAATTTTACTTGTAGAAGCTTCATTCAATATATTGTCAATATCAGGAAAATCTAACCGTTAATGAAGTGTATTGGAGCATCACATTAATTGTAGCGGAATTGGTTGAGAATGAGGAAGAGAAAGAATTAGTGGAATTTTTAATAAGATTATTTTGATCTTTTACTTTACAAATACACCTCCCTAAAGAGAAAACTGGACTATAATTTGGAATAAGAAAGAAAAAAAGAAACATGGATTATCTTTATGGGATGGAATAGGATGGAGGAATATTTTCATCCGGGAATAACGGAAAAGTCATTGACTATGAGTAATCATGGTAAATCATACTCTTGAGTCCTTTGTTGTGAATATATTTTGACAGGGAAGAGTTCTGGGACTTGTATAAGAGTTATTTCCATGATCGACTTCTTGGAAGCAACCTACGTGTTTGTCTCTGTGGTAGAATCCCAGAGTTACCTAAGGCTAGAACCACAGATGACTAAGTCAGCTGCTGCAGTTTCAAGAAATGATCAGTTTGTTGTGTGTAATATGTATTTCTCTCCATTTTTGGGGGTGTGTTATTTGATGGTGGGTGGAGGGGAAAGAGAGAAGGTAAAGAAGTAACTTACAATTGGCATGATTTCAAGGACAGCACTGCCCTCTGGTGATGTGGTTGTCAAGGAGCAATCTAACAACAGAATTTCCTTAAAGACAGTATTTTTCCATTTAGTATCTGAAATTGTAATTTGAGGATAGTTGCTCATGAGGTCCAAATTCTGAGCTTCTTGTAGCTAAATCTGAACTCTGCAAGAATCCATTTCCAGCATATTTATTATTGTACACAAGCATTTTACTACATTATATCATAATCTTATGTTGCTGTTGTTACTTGTTAGTACAGTTAGCATAAATTCTTCATTTGAAGTATAATTGTGTGAAACTGGTGAAAATGTCCAACTATTTCCATTTCTTTACATATGTTAAATTTTTTATTTTATTTTATTTTGCATCATTATTTTTAATTCAATTAGTTTCAGTTCTGATTGATCTTTCAATTCCTCTTTTCTAACTATTATTGAGTTGTTTAGTTCCTTTCTTGGTTTTTTTCTTTAAGTCATTTTTCTTGTCCAACTTTTTAGTACTTTGTTTCAAGTCTTTTACCCTTTTAAGTTTAGATGAGACATTATCCCAATGTAGTGAAAAAGAATATAGAAATTACTTAGTTCCATATTATGCAGTAATTCATTCTCAATGGTTACTTTCTTTGTGGGTTTCGAATTTTCTAAGTACGTTTGTGTATGTAGTTTATTATCAGGAGCCCTCCAGGAGTTCTCATTTTTACCTAATGCTTTATTTATTTATTTATTTTTTTTAACCCACCCCTCTTCTAACCCTCTCTATACCCCTCCCCTCGAGGATTAACAGTGACATTCCACCTACTCTCGACGTGTTTCGAACTCGAGACCTCCAAGTCTCAAGTGTTGTTGCTTACTACTAAGCTAGCAAGGCTTGACTACCTAATGCTCTTCATGGATATAATATTGTGGATATAATATTGTGCTTAGCTTTTTCATTATTATTTAAGTGGTATTCGGTTAAATATTTAGATGTGTTATTTATAGTTTGCTAAATAATTTAATATATTATATATATATATATATATATTAAATTTGTAGGGAAATAAAATTTAACATGAAAATATAAAGTAAAAATAAATTAAATTGTAAAAATGTCCAAAGTCATGGAACCAGATGACGGTTAATTTTTCTAAAATTTGTCAAAAAATAATTATTTTCAATAGTTTTTTTATAAATATATTTTGTAAATCTCATCTAGAAAATTAACTAATTGAAATTTTTATTTTTATTTTTGTTGAGAGTCCTTAAAAGATTATTTAAGTCAATTTCTAAAATTCTCTTCTTCTTTTTTTATTGTTGTATTATATATATATATATTTATAAGATTTCTATTATATGCACTTATTTATGTTCACCTGTGGCATCATTAGTGAAACGATTCTGGAACATAGTCTGCCGGTAATTGAAAGGCAGAAACTCCTTGCACATCTCTCTCTTGAATTCCTCCCAATCATCCAAAACTAGCAGCCCCTCTAGGTATCTTTGATATCGAAAAGATTGCCACCACGCGGCAGCCTTGTCCCTGAACCTCATCGCCACTAAAGATACCTTCTTTTCTGCCGGAACCTCCTTTAATGGAAAAAAGTTCATCCAATCTAAAAATTCTTTAGGCGACAACCCTCCTGAAAATTCCAGAACCTCCATCTTAAACCCTAGATCCCAACGTGGAATGAATGGTTCTCGTTCGTTGTCTCTTGGTGGTTGGTAGCCACCTCTTATTCCCTACGGTCGAATCCAAGGCTGTTCTTGCGATGGCCGCTCAAGTTTGTCTTCAACATCTTTGTCAACCTCAGGACTCAATCCGTCAATTTTGGCCTGTTCTGGTTGTCGTCCTGGCGCCATTCGTTGCACCATTTGTGTCAACTCCCGTATCTGGCGATCACGACTCTCCCTCTCTAGTCGCATCTCCCTTCACAACTCTTCCCTGTCCTGTTGCATTGCTTCGATTAACATAGCAATGTTCTATTCGAGATTACCTCCTGCCATGGCTCGCGGAATTGACTGATCTGAACGGAATTGATCTGGTCGGATCTAAGCTCTGATACCAACTGACGCAGTCGGAAACAGAATCTGAAGATTCGTTCTTATTCAGAAACTTGCAAAACAAGAAGCGATAAAAAAAATCTGATCTAATTTTCCTTCTAATCAAACTTCAACGCAAGTAGTTAGAAGACAAAATTTAAAATCAAGCGAAAACGAATTTTCGAAGTTGTCAAAAATCGCAAAAGGCGAAAAGAGGCAACTTTAATTCATCAAAAACTGTCTGAAAAACAATCAACCGAGAAATGAAATTTAAAGGCAAAACAAATCCTAACACTAAGCGGAAATCCTAACCCTAATCAGAAAGGAAAAGTAAAGAAATTGAAAAAATCCCTAGAAAAACAGTAAATTACAAAATAGTCACTAAAAGCTGTAAAATTACGAAACTGCCTCTAAAACAGTAAATTGCCCAAAACATCATCGAAATGACTCTGAAAGGCCGAAAAACGCCTTACATCACGGCAAAGTAGTGACTTTGGTTTGTTGGGCCGTTCCGGGTTGCCCGATCAGTTTTTGGCCCGATCCGAGCTCATCCCAGTCGTATCGGGAAATGTGCCCGGCACCAATTGGACATTTTAACAGCTCACGTCTTGTTCTTCAAACTTTCTTAACATCATGGAGATGATGGTGGAGCCGAAACTTGCTGAATTGCTTCCGAACCACCAGGGCTCGCAACCAGCTCTACGCCACCTTCTTGTGGTCTTCCCACTCCCTTCTCGCAAGCAATGCATTTACCGCCACATCTTCCAAACCTGCAATTCTATCCAAAGTTGAAGACAATGGAATAGGCTATATCGAAAGTACATATGCCTTCCTCAATATTTCTGTGTTAAATGAATTTCCACGGCACTGAGTATAGTAGTCGGCTCCAATTTCGCTCCAAAAAATTAAAGATGTAAAAAACAAATTGGGATTATGATTTTAAATCTATTTTCAAAATAATAGAGACAATCTGAAAGGTCAAACCTATCGGCCGTCTAAAAAGTCAGTTTAAATTATACGAAGGTTTTTTCAATTCCTGGCAACAACAATGGTATGTTTACATGGAATTCCTTCTATATCCCATCTGTGACATCCACACGTCCTTCGAATCATATCCACAACAGCATTTGCTTCTTGTGGGGGATTACCGACTACATACTCCTCCCTAGCTTGAATGGATGTAGTACGCAGCCTTTGTTGGTCAACTAAAACAACTTCTGCCTCAATCCTTTCCACAACATGTATGGTAATAATAGCAGGCATTGCAATGGTTGCTTCTCGGCGTTTATTGAACCAACTTTGACACATACCCTTATAAAACTCATGAGCTGATTAATAGAAAATTTTTGAGCTTTCTTGATCGCTTCATTGAAGGACTCCACGAGATTGCTAGTCATTTGGTTGTATCGATTTTTCGGACAGTAAACATGTGCCCAACCCACTCGCCCTACCTCAACATCCAACCACCGATGAACCCCAGGATGCATACGTTCAATCTCCCTAAAGTAGTGGTCGCATCTGTCCTTATCATATGCATATGCAGCACTTTTGAAAATCGTTTGAACACGAGGATCTCTACACTTTGCCTTCAAGTTTTCCTTCAAATGTAGAAAACAAAACGCATGTGGAACCTCAAGATACACTTTTTTCATTGTGTATAGTATGCCTTTGTGTCTATCGGATACAATTACCAAATCATCAGGCGATTCGTATGCAGTTCTTAGTTTTATTAAGAACCACTCCCATGAATCATTACCCTCCTCTTCATCGAATTTAAATGCAAGTGGAAAAGTTTGTCTGTTTCCATCTGCACATACAGTTGGGTAAATTTTGTCCTCTTGTGCATTTTTCAAGTGTGTTGCATCTAGAATAATGATTGGTCTCATATACTTGAAACCCTCCATCAAATGATCAAGTGCACAAAATGACCTCACAAAATGCTCCTCTGGCAATCCTAAGCTGATCACTGAGCCGGGCATTGTACGCTCCAAGAGGTAGAAATATGTTGGAAGCTATTTTAGCGAGTCCTTTGGAGTTCCATAGGCGATTTGCTTTGCATTCTGCAAAGATCTCCATGCTTTGGTGTATCCTAACCATAATTTTTCCCCATGTCTTGAATCACATTTTTGAGGGTGTGATTGGCATCGATGATTTGCCAGGGTACAAACGATTAATGGTTGATGCACTTATATCCCTATTTTGGCTTTGTTCTATAGTTTGAATGCAAGTGTGAGTCGGGACAAACTTGTCAATCACTCATATCTTGCATCCGGCTCTACACTGTGCAAGTATCATAAAGGTGCAATCTTTTTTATTCCTGCATCATTCCTCAAATCGTGCCTTATCTGAACGTACCACGAGATAGGAACACTGATTCTCGAGCGAATATTGACCGACTACTATCGTTAATTCATCCTTATTGTTAAAAATTGAATCCTTTCCTATCTCACCCACAAGTGGAATGGTTTCCTCTTCAGAATATTGCACCTCTGGTTTAACACCCCAGTCCATGTCCGTGAACTGAGTAGAAGGGTCTAGTATAAACTGTTGAAAGGGAACTACGTGTTTGGGTCTAGTATAAACGGTTGAAAGGGAACTACGTGTCTAACCCCATCGTCGAAGTTCATGGGGACATCATCATCGACACTGCGGATATATTCTTCATCATAATGATCATCACCATAATCATCAGCATCAGCATCGTTGCGAATATTTCCAATTGAACCAGGTTCATCGTTTACAAGTGGGAGTGTCCCATTCGGATTCCTTTCATAGGCATTAACAAAATCACCCATTACAAGATCAACACCACATTGATGTAATCTTTCAATTTTGTTAACGACAACCATTTTAGGATTAGCTTCCCCCATCAAAAACATGATCGCGTATGCATCTTCAATTTCCAATAATTTAGTACCTCCATCGGATAATCTAGATGCAAATGAGATTTGTACATCAAATTAGTTTCAATCAATCTTCATACAGCTTGCCTAAAATCTTCATTACTGATGTCATCAGGTATGACTACCGGATACACCCTTCCACTTAGAGAACCATCGTGAAGAATAATTCTCATTAAGAATATTTTTGCAAGAATCTAAGAAAAATATATTCAAGATGGATAATGTACAACTAATAATAGAAAGTAAAGGGGAGAAATGTCTTGATTAAAAAAATAAAGTAGAGAAAAAAGGGTCTACATAGTTTTTGAAAGTAAAAAAAGGGACCGGAAAAAAATGCTTGAAGGTTGAGGTGGTCTAATTGACCTTATGGATGGTCCATTGAACCTTTTTTTTAATAAAACTGAAGGTCGATATAATCCTTAAAAGGTCGAAAGGATCAACTGGAAGATCGGTTGAACCAAAAAAAAAAAAAAATAGACTTGAAGATCTGCTTATACTACTGAAGTTTGGATAGACATATAGAAGGTCGAATAGAACTTCCGAAGGTCGGCTATTATTTCAAACACTCAATACAAACAACTTTCTTTCTTTCCTTCCTTACACCAAACAAACAACATAAAATAATAAAACATCAGACCAGAAAAATCCAATGGCACTTAGGAAACAAAACACAACCATCAAACACCAAAACAGCCAAAAAAAAAAAAAAAAAACTGAACAACCACTTATTCTGAATGACGAGATGCGAGTTTGATCTTGTGAAGAAAAAAACCAACTCCTCCCCCAAACCCAAGTGTCGACTTTTTTTTTTCTTCAACAGGGAGAGTGAGTTCTTTCAAGTTCAACTTTCTAAACTTCATCAATATGGTCTTCAATTCAGTTTTACAGCAGTTGCAGAGGTAGTTAGGCTATTTTTAATGATGAGGGCAACATAGTAACTATATGATAAAAATGAATAAAAGTTAGTTTTGTTTTTTTTTTTTAGGAAAAAGTCAAAATGAGTATAAAGTGAAAAGTTAGTTTTAGAGTTGGAAAAATTATGAAATATTGTACAGATTTTAGTAATATTAAATCTTTCTCCTCAAATTGGGTAAATGTGAAAACGCCCCTTTATAAAACTCATAAGCCAACTAAATAATGGCTGCAGGCTAAAATCGAAACCCGAACCATAAATTAATGATTGATACTACTATTAGAGATGTCAAAAAGGGCTAGGGCCCAAGGGCCAGGCCCTGGCCCAGTTATATAAGGGCTGGGCTAGGTTAGATATCTGAAGGAACTTAAGAAATAGGGCCGGGTCGGGCTGAGCCCTTTCAAATTAGGGTTTGGGCTGGGGTTGGATAAGCCCAAGTGCTTTAAAAAAAAATAAAAAAATTTCCAATTTCTTCTATTCTAGACCATTCTTATTTCTAATTTCTAAATCATCTTTTTCTTGTCTAACCGGCTCACCTAAGTCTTTGCCTCACCTCTTTCTCTTTTCCATAACCGACTAACCTTCATTCCTTGGACCTCGATTGTATCTCTCTCACTCCTCTTGTCTTCTCGTCCGGTGGTGGTAGTCCGACAGTCCCTACTCGGCTACAAGAGTATGTAGCCTTTTTTATTTTCCAATTGCATATAGGGCTATATCTGTAGTTTTCTTTGTATGTCATCTGATAAGATGGAGGTGAACCTACGCAACAGCTCTAATTATTAGTTTTCGTTGCATCTTTCATTTTGTGCTTTGATTTTTCTGGCTTTGTTATTTGATTAATTTAACTAAGATTCTTCATCTGTTTTCTGGGGTATTCTACTCACTAGGGGATTCATTGCCACAAATAAATACAAGGAAAAATGTCTAATTTTGTCGGTGTTTTAGTTTCTAATCAATGGCTTTAGAGCCAATTCACTCAAGTAGAGCTCCGTGAACTTAAATCAAAAGTATGTCATACCATCACCTTTTTTTAATTTAATTATGTTTTGAAGATTATATATATATATTTTTCCTAATCCATGGAAGTTAGTTGATATTTTAATGCGATGTTGTAACTAATTATAGTTTCTTTCTGGGAAAAATGAATCTGGGAAGGTCACTCAGGGAGATTTGCCCCCAGTTATGGCAAAATTGCAATCTCTAAGTGAATTGTTTTCTGAAAATAAGATCAAATATATTTTGTTTGAATCGTCTACTGATGTGAATAAAGAAATACAGTTAGTTGGGGACCCTTGGGCCGGCCCTGGGGGCTTTTGAGGGCTGGGCCTTGATATTATAGACCCTTCCCAATCCTAATCTTCTAGGGCTTAATTGGGCCTGAGCCTGGACCGGGCCGACCCTTTTTGACGGATCTAACTACTGTGAGAACCATTATTTCAAAATAAAATATGAAATCTATAACAAAAAATATAAAATTAAGTCTTAAAAAATTTAAGGACATAAATAAAGAAAGTTCTTTAATTCTTAATAAGAAGTTAAGTCAAAGCAATAATCCAATATGATTCTTGATCTTTAATAATAACATGTGCTCTGATATCAATTATTAATCTTTAATCTACAATCAAACAATATATGTAGAATATAGATACCGATAGATGAAGTCATGGATGAAAGATAAATAAAACCTTGAGTAAGATTTCCTCAAAACTTATCTTTTGCTAATTGAAAAAAAAACTTTGAACGGATTTACCAATTTTAATTTTCTTTTTAATTTTATACAAAATCTTTGTAGAATATTATTATTTGATGGAATATCATGAACTAAAATAAGGAAAGATTCTATTATTTTGTAGACGATAAAAAAAGGATTAATCTTTATCACATTAGAAAATATGAAAATAAAAATTTAATAAGAATTAGAAAAATCCAATAAATTACAGGAAATTCTCTAATTATTATATCTTACTAAGTAAATAATATTGAATATTTATTAATTAGCTTTTGAATCCAATAAAGATCTAGTTACTGGATCACAAATTAAATATGAATTTTACTATCAATTAGTTTCCCAACTTTTTAAGAGATTCTTATCCAAGAATGATTCTAGCGGTTCCAAATCGAGCTATGCACGGGTTTTGGATGAGTTCAGAGAAGCAAAAATTGATTGAAGAAAAATTCTGAATTTTGGATGTTTTTTAATAGCATCAATGAAAAATTTGATGAATTCATCATGGTCTTTTGCTATTCTTGAAAACTTTTTTAACCTTTTCATCTAAATAAGATTTTAACTCTAAAAACCTTAAAACTTCGTCATTAAAAACTTGACAAGAACATACCTATTAAGTTCTTAAGATTGGACTCTTGTCCAAATAGGCCTACGATTATCACTCAAAATTGCAAAAGAAACTTGTATTTTAAACTAACCTATCAAAATTGGTTTGAGTTAACACTCATCCCTGTCCCTGACACCCTGTAAGTATGAAAACCCTGCACTGACGACTCCTTTCAGAGGGAACTTCATCAAAATCTCCTCTAAAATGGAGCACAAAGTGCTTATGGTAAGAAAATATTTCAAAATAATTATTAATTTTCCGTTCTTGACAGTTTACCTCTATTCTCTGTAAGATTTTATAATTCTTGAACAATTTGTTTTCTGGGTTATGAATTTCAGGTGGCAGAAAAGCCAAGTATCGCTGTCTCAATCGCCTCAGTACTCTCTGGCGGTCAGGTATGTTCTTTATTTATTTTTACCCCTTTTTTTTTGTTTTTTTTCATTAATGATCCAGTTTTAGTTTTTCTCTGATTGTATTAGTGGGTTTTTACTGAACCTAAACCAATTTTTTTTTTTTTTTAATTGAAACTTAATGTTTAGAAAGACCATTAAAATGTTGGACATTTTTCTTTTTACCCATTCTTTTTTGGGTTAGGGAGGTAGGCGGATTACTTTGGAGGAGTTATGTACTTAATTGAATCACTTTTGAAATGTTCACTCGCTTGCAGTTTATGAAGCTTTCAGATTCTAGTGATAATTCTGCTTGTCTGTAATTTCGTGAATAAAATTTGAGGTTCTCTTAGCCGTATTTTTGTTGCAGATGTTAACAAGGAGGGGAACTACTGAGGTCCATGAATTTCAAGGAACATTTTTGGGCTCTCATGCCCAATATAAAGTAACATCAGTTATTGGTCATGTTTTCAGGTTTTTTTTTTTTCTCTTTTCAATATATATCCTGCTTTAACATCAGTTAGTTTTACTTTTACCAGATTGAATTAATTTACTTGAAAATATTTTTCAGTACTAGGCTACTGGATGCACAGTTGGATATAGTGTTTTATTATCTTGATTGGGTCATTTATTTGTGATTATCTAAGCAAACAATTCTTGGGGGTAAATATTCTGGCTGTTGGTCACACAAGTTTGTAATTGATCCTCAACCCCCTTGGCCTTCTCCTGTCCCATGCTTAATCTGCACCCTGATAATCTCACTTGTTACAGAACAATTCTTGGGGGAAAATATTCGGGCTGTTGGTAACACAAGTTTGTAATTGATCCTCACCCCCTTTGGCCTTCTCCGGTCCCATGCTTAATCTGCACCCTGATACTCTCACTTGTTACAGAACAATTCTTGGGGGTAAATATTCCAGCTGTTGGTAACACAAGTTTGTAATTGATCCTCACCCCCTTTGGCCTTCTCCGGTCCCATGCTTAATCTGCACCCTGATACTCTCACTTGTTACAGTTTATTTTATTTTATTTTAATTTTCCACCATGATTCATGTGATTTTAGTAAATGTGTGTTTGAAAATATATTGCTCTTAGTTGTTATGGCTTTCTTGTTTTGAAAATAGCTTTCCTGCTTTAATTCTTGTGTTGGAACTGAATGCTTAGTCTTTTGAAAATTTAGTGTAGATTTCCCTGGAACTTATCAAGATTGGACAAGTACAGATCCTCTGGACCTTTTTGAAGCACCAATTATTAAGAATGAATCCAATCCAAAGGTGAATCTTTGATTGGTTTGATTTTCATAGGTTATGTTTTGTTCTTCATTTTTTGTGTTTCACTATTGAACATATTGCATATAGACCTCGTGTTATGTATTGTTATTGATCTTTCCGGCACTGTTAGCAACTTAGATAATAGAAGGTGGAAAAGTTTGACCTTTTCCTTAAAAATATTTTATTACTATTGTCATTACTGCTTGTACTTTTTGTTTAGTCTATAGGCATTTGAATTAAATAAAGACTTTATCTATATATTGATTTTGTTTATAATTTAAAGATGTCAAAAAAGAAAAGAAAAGAAAAGAACACAAGTAGTCGTGATGCATTGCATTTACGTAAACAAAGTCCCGAAATGGATAACAATAGTGAGACTTTGGCACAGAAATTGATAGGTCTATCTTCTGTTGGTCCATTGGATATAGTATGTTGTTGAAGAGAATAAAGAAGGCTTTTTCTATTATAGGTTGCACCTTATTGGTTCCTTCCTATGATATCTATTCTACCTTTATGCAATATGTATAAAATTTTCTAAAAACATTTAACATCTTAATATTCTGGTAATATAACAATTCTGTTGGTTCTCTAATAGCTAAGCAAAATACTACCTGCATGGTGTCATTTTAAGCAGCATAGTTTATATGCTTCAAAATCTCCCTTGCGATTTAGTCTCTGAATTCATTTATGATTCAGAATCAAATGTTGGAACCTGCCATCTTTTCTTTTCCTTTTGTATGAGGTCATTCCGGAATCTAACTTCCTCTATAGAACAACCTAAAAGACATTAACAGGCTCTTAAACAATGTCTTTTCATTCTTTTAACCTGCTATTCCTGTCCAAGATTGTTGACTAATCTTCTGAAGGAAGGCTCATGTTTGTAGGCACTTAAGCCAAGAAGCTCGTGGTTGTGGACACTTGGTGTTATGGCTGGATTGTGATCGAGAGGGAGAAAATATATGCTTTGAAGGTTATCCCTTTTAATTACACTTTTGTGAATAGCAATATATAAATGCTTAATGAGCCGTGAAGTCTTTTTGCAATCTTATTTTTTGTTAGGTAACATGAGAAGCCATTTTATTGAGGCTTGTGCCTCACAAAACATGATATGTAAAAAATTTAACAAGCCATTTTTATTAGTTGAGGGTGAGTATGTCTAGTTTGATTGTTGAGGTAGCCCATTTGTTTTATTTTGAGATAAATTAGATTGCAGGTATTAGATTCAGCGTTTAAGAAGTAGAATGAAGATATTGGAGCATTGCTGAGAGAGTAATGCCAGAATTGATTTAGCAATTGGAATTTGGAAATGGCAAATTCCCCAGCCCAGTGATGCTTCCAGAACCAAAAGCTGCATTCTTTTCCCATATTTTTTTTAGTCTTAAGAGACCAGGAATATAGTAGAGTGTCAATTATATAGTGCTGTAATGTATTGCTTATCAGAATTCTTAAGAAGCAGCCACAGATAACAATTTTTTTTTAACTATCCTCCTAGTATACTATAATGAAAATTCTTCAGATCTTACTATAGGTGCATACTTTAAGTGAATGATTTCTTGCAGTATGTGCAACTGCATTTTTGACTAAATTGCGTGACTAAATTCTGTGACTTGTTCATAATTCTAATTATATTTATTATCTATCCAGTCATTGAGTGCACTAGGTTTCTTGCAAATGATGGTAAAAGGATTCATCGTGCACGATTTTCTTCTGTCACTGAAAAAGATATTTTCAAGGCAATGGAAAACCTTGTTCAACCAAACAGGGATGAATCATTGGCTGTAGATGCCCGCCAGGAGATTGACTTGAAAGTTGGAGTTGCATTTACACGGTTCCAAACAAATTATTTCAATGGAAAATATGGCAATCTTGATTCCAGAGTAATCTCGTAAGTTTTCTATCATCACTCAATTGATTATAAATATGAGTTCTATGCCTTGGAGAGTTTAGAATGTGTCTGATTGTACATATGGTGTCTATGCCATTTTCTGACTTTGCTTGTAATATGTCTAATTTTTTACTACCTTACTCGGAATCATTTACTGATTGTTCAAATACCCACAAACGGGTCATTGCAGTAATAGAGTAATAGACTAATTTGACTTATGAAGCAGGACCAACTCACCAAAAGCTGTCCCACAAAACTGCTGTAGATTCTGCTATCCTTTATAAGGTAAACTACAGAAAATAGAGATTACACTGTAGGAATTTTTAGAATCATGCAGCTAAGTTATAAATATAATTGCATAACAAGAGAGTAAGATAAAGAGAAAAGAGGGAGAACATCTAACCTGACACCAAGAGGGAGGGTAAACCTTTTGCATCACTCCTTGGACCTTAAAGAATTGAACCTTAGGTTTGATTCTTCATGCAAACATGATCAAAGAGAACATTGCAGTCTCTTTATTGATTTCATGAAATATGGGTACATAAAAAATAGAAATTTTCTCTATTTATCGACTGAATTAGTGACTCCTAATCTAAATAGGATTAGAGACTAAATCAATAATATCTAGGATAACTAGATCATTGCAACAACAAAGAAACACTCTTAAGAATTTATTACAAATATGAAAGTTAAATAATTAACCTTATTCTCTAAAAGACTTAAATGGTAAATAAGCTAAATATCCAGCT
Organism: Parsonsia alboflavescens; assembly: GCA_028571225.1. Classification (NCBI taxonomy): domain Eukaryota; kingdom Viridiplantae; phylum Streptophyta; class Magnoliopsida; order Gentianales; family Apocynaceae; genus Parsonsia; species Parsonsia alboflavescens. The sequence continues at coordinate 1,309,334 of JAOXNR010000031.1, forward strand.
ATGGCTCATCAACCTGAATTTCCAAGATTAAAACTAGATTGTAGAGTCTTTTCTTGACTCTGAATTGTCCAATTGTGGAAACCATTTTTGACCCTCCAATTATGGAACCCTTTCCTTTCAGTGTCAGCTTACAACTGTGAGGTTACTCTTTTGAATCTTAAACATGGAAAGCTTAATTGCTCTATTTGTCTTGTTTGAAGGTCATTAAAATGTTTTAAAGGCATTGCTTTGTCTGACTATGGTGTAGAATTGCATTTTTCTACTAACTACTGCTGTATACTGTGTAGGATTTTAGATCTGTTCTCTTTTATGATTTAGATTTTTATTGCTGGAATAAGAAAGCAAGCAAAAAGAAGATATTTGTATAACTTAAAATGACATGTTTATTCTAAAAGCATAGATGGGCAAAAGTTACTCTTAAGAAAAAGAAAAAAGAAAAAAAAAAACTCCCAGAATTTGCTTTTAATGGAACACTTTTGATTCTCCAAATTCTTTTGCTTCTAAAACTGGAAGAAAATGCTGATAGGAACTCATCAAGAGAACTTATGCATAAAAATTGGAATGACTTACTTTATGGAAACAACTGTCCATGTTTAAGAAGTGTATCTTTATATTCTTGCTGTATTTGCATAATGTTCGGACCTAAAATGCTACTTCAGAATCTTCTTTTGTTTGTGGCCTAGCGTAGCATTTCTGCTGAAATTTAGTGAGCTTTTGGCCATTACCACATTGTGAAATGTTCTTTAACAATTATAAGACTCATCACATTTTCAAAATTGCATCTTTTCCACATTAATTATTATGATCATCTCAGAGATGATGATAATAGTTGCACTAAACTGTTTCTGGTTTAGCAGTCCCTTTCTGTATCCTATTATCTGTATGCAAAGCTGATAAAACTTTCTGTGCTGGTTTCAGCTATGGGCCATGTCAAACCCCTACCCTTGGATTTTGTGTACAGCGTTACCTCCAAATTACATCTTTCAAGCCAGAGAAGTATTGGGTTTTACATCCTCACATATTGCATGGAGGTTATGAACTCAAATTGGAATGGGAACGAAACAGGCTATTTGACTTAGATGTCAGTCTCAAATTGTTCAAGAATTGTTATTGTAGGCCATGTTTATGCACTCTTGTTCATGCTTCACATCTCTCTTCTGATTGCAGGTTGCAGTAATGTTTCGCAACCTAGTAATGGAGGATGGAATTGTCAGGGTTAAAGGCATTTCAGAAAAAGATGAGGGCAAAGCTCGTCCTACTGGTCTTAATACCGTAAACCTTCTAAAGGTTTAGGACAAAAGGACTTTTCTGTACTCTTTCTTTTTGTCTTGTTATATGCAAGTCTCCTTCAGACATATTCACGTAGATTAGTTTTTATCTGACTCGTTAAAATGATCCAATAATTGATCAGCATAAATAGCAATGGAATTGCTAGAAATTGATAGCATTGGAGAGCCGAGAGAGAACCGCAACAACCATGCTCAAAATTTTCAATATACATTTCTTGAATGATGATCCCAGTTCTGAGAAAGGATTTTTCATTATTCCTTGCCACATTTACTAATTGTCTTGCCTTTCTCTTGATGGTTCTGACTTGTCCGATTGGCTCAGAAGTTGTTCTGCATTTGTAGTTATTGCTAGTTATATTTGTTGGACTAACTCCAAAAGTAGAAACATATAAACTATTAAATTTATGCTTATACTTCAGTCAATGTATCCACGCTCTTTGGAAAATATGACCCCCTCTTTGTAGGGAATAAATTGCTCAATGTTAGTGATGTCTCATGTGCCTTTCCTTCGCTGTTTCAAGAAAATACCTACTACATTGCCCTTTTCCTTTTTCCTTCTTTTGTAATATCTAGTAATCTTTAAATCATGGTGGTTGTTTTGTCTTATCAGAAAATCAATGCAATTTTATTTGCCCAAGTTTTCAGGAATTCAGACTTAAAAAATTTAACTGTTGTCCATTTATTTGTTTTGCACACTAAAGCCTGGTTACTTAAGGTATTGGTCTGTGGAAATTGAATGACATTTTGCTTACTTCAGATTGCTTCAAGTGCATTAGGATATGGACCTCAGTTGGCTATGCAGCTAGCTGAACGTTTGTACACTCAAGGTTTTATCAGGTTTTGCTTCTTTTCATGACTTGCTATGTAGAATCCTTAAATTCAAGCAGCAACTTACTCCTGGAGTTGTTCATTTTAGATTTTTGGCTGTACTTCCTCTGAGTTTATTCGTTATGGCATCTTTTGTATGAATGTTCTCCTGTTATTTTGCTTGTTGCAAAGGGTTTGTGACTTTTTGAAGTTTGTGTGTTCTTCAGAAAATTCGACAAAGCACTCAAACACACACAGTGAGAAGATACAAAGTGGAGGCTATATTCATGATCTTACATTTTCATTTTAATGAAATACAACTAGCATAAGATCATTTAACCCATTAGTTTTAATATTTTCTTTGGATTTCTATACTCTGCCCGTATACCTGGAATGGTTTTGTTTGTATGTAATAAGTTTGAAAGCTCAGAGAATCTTTGTGCTTTTAAACCTTTTCCTCCTTTTGAAGAATCTTCAAGTCATTACTGCTAAAACCTGAAAATACTATATTTTAGTAAATTACTATTCTTAGCCAATTTTTTTTTTTGGTTTCAGTTTATTCTTGTTAAAATATGGGCTTGGGCCTAACTCGACCCCAAAAGCTAGCTCTTGGGGAGAGTTAGGCCCAAGCCCATATTTTAACATGGTATCAGAGCCCGG
>JAOXNR010000031.1:1312189-1354219 GCA_028571225.1 Parsonsia alboflavescens
GATACACATAACCATACCGTGAATAATCATCAGTAAAAGTAATAAAGTAGTTAAAACCACCTCTTGCCCTTGTAGGATATGGGCCACATACATCACTATGTATAATTCCTAAAACTTCTTCAGCCCTCAATCCTTTTCCAAGGAAGGTGCTCTTGTCATTTTGCCTTGAAGATAAGATTCACAAGTTGGATAAAATTCAGAATCTATGAGTTTTAATAAACCCATATTTTCCAACTTATTGATTCATTCTTCTACAATATGACGTAGTCTGAGATGCCAAAGTTGTCTTAGTTTGAGGTCAGAGTTAGATATTACATTCAATTTCTCATTGTCACTTTTAATTTTATCATTGGATAAGTAATAGGGACCATTGTTCAAGTGTGCCAACGCAATGCATTTATTATCAAAATGAATGCGACAAATATTATCTATGAATGAAAATTCATATCCTTCAACAATCAATACTGGAATGGCAATAATATTAACATTGTTCAACTTTAAAATAAATCCACTAGATAAAACTGATGAAGTAGATCCCATAGCACATGCAGCAACAGTTGCTCCATTTCTAATCTTTAGAATCACCTCATTCTTTCCAAGAACTTTACTTTCCACTAGACCCTGCATCGATGCACAAATATGAGAAGATGCACCAGAATGAAGGACCCAAGTAGAGGATGAGCATTTAGAAGATCTTTAGGTAAGGAAACAAGTAATGGACATACCTTCATTATTCTTTTCCTTTCCCTTTATGGACTCGAGGTACTTGGTATAGGTCCTCTTCCAATGTCCTTCTTCTTGGCAATGGAAACACTTTTCCCCTACTTCGAAGGTAGTCTTCTTCTTCTTGATACTCCACCTTTTGCCTTAAGCTAAGACTTATTTTGTTTGTTGCCTTTCTTCTTCTTCTTGGACGCTCCAGAAGTAGATGTAGCAACTAATAAAGTCTCTTTATCTTCATAACTTTTTCTATTGTTACCAAAAGCCTATGAAGTTCTGCAAAAGGAACTTCTACTTTGTTCGTGTGAAAATTCACAATGAACTGAGAATATGAATCAAGCAATGACTGCAAGATCAGGTTTGACTTGAGGTTGTCATCCATCTTGAAATCCAATCCCTCTAGACGTTCAATCATATTGATCATCTTAAGGACATAACTTGAGACATCACCCCCTTTAGCCAAACATGATCCAAATAATTTCTTACATACTTCATATCTAGCATTCTTGGACTTCTTACCATACAACTCTTTCAAGTGTACGAATGTAAACAACAATTCTCATGTTTTCATGTTGCCTCTGCAAATCATTATTCATAGATGCGAGCATGTAACACTTGGCCTTAATATCATCATCTTTCCACTTCCGGTAAGTGATTCTTTCCTGTTTAGTTGACTCATCAAATAAACTGACAGGCAAAGGAACTTCTATCACATAGTCAATCTTTTTAGAACTTAAGACAATTCTCAAATTCCGAAGCCAATCACTAAAGCTATGAGCAACATGCTCATTCTTCTCAAGAAGGCTAGTCAATGGGTTAAATTTTGCCATTTTGAAAAGTAACTGCAAAAATAAGCGAGATAAATTAATTAGTAAATCATCTTAAACGAATCCAATTTGTTTTTGGTCTTGAAAACAACTCGATCCTCCCACTATTTTTACGAATTGCACACTTCCAAATGAAAAACAAAATCCTCATTGGGAAGGATTTTAATGAGTGATTGGATTCTTATAGAATATCTAATATACCTCAGGTAAATCCATTCTTGGAATAATAAATATTTTATAAATGACAACTATTGTAAATGCAACTACTTTGCATAGCCCAATCAAATTCAACTCCTAATATTTATGACCTCAGGTACACCCATTCAAAGTCCATCATATTAGTTAAGTTACCCACTAGACAGCAAATAAAATAATTTGAATATTAGTAGCCTCAGGTACATCCATTCTTGAAAACTAATATATTATTCCACTTACAACATCTCTATATTTATAAAATTATAGAATATCTCTATTTATATCCAATATTATTCCTATGTATCCATAGCCAATAATAAAAGATATAAAATATATTCTTAGATTTTATTCTAGTGGGGAGCTTGGCTATAATTTCAATAAATTATACCATTTATCAACTTAAATTTTATATGGAAGATTCCTTGGTATTTAAATTAGGTCTCACTTTGCACATTAATTTGTTCGATTCACATGCATCTCCATACATATAATCAAAGCAAATAAATAAACTCAGATAGTCATTGATTATCTAGGATCCAATCCTTGCGACTAGTATTGGGCTTAGGCCTTTGGATATCCTATTTCCTATTACATTGGAAAAATAATAAAATTAAATAAAGACCTATTCTATACTCCCACTACTCCTTTTGGGAATTGGGTTGACCTCCAAATGTGGACCTTGATCTCTTGATGGGCTCCAAGTACATCAAATATCCTTAGCATACCAAGGATAGACTACAAATGGTTATAGGCACGAAGACCCAATAATAATAAATAAAATACCAAAGCTTAATTAAATTAATAATTACAACCCAGGAAATAAACAATTCAATAATTGGTCATCCCAAACCCATGACTATCCTAAATGCCAATAATTCAATTTAAATAAATAAGTCAAATAAAAGACATAAAACATTTAAAAATAAAAAAAATAAATTCTAAACAATTTGGAACTTGAACTTAAAATTTTCAATCCATCCCTTATCTCTTTATGGAATTATAAAATTTGCAGTTTTCAGTTTTTCTTTAAGCAATTTTAAGGAAAATATCAAAAATAAATTTCCTTCTTTAATTGTTAAAGATGCAGAATTCAATTTTGTAAATTGCTTAAAAACTGTTTTTGAGAGAATTACAAAAACAAAACCAAAACGAATTAGGAAAGAAAATTGCCAAACTTTTAGAATAAAAAAGAATCATTGGCGGCCGAGAGCAAAGAGCAATTCTTGAATCCTAACAAGAACATGACTTTTATGAAAAAGAAGAAATCTCAGTAACCGACCAAAGATGGCAACAGCAAGTATGTTAATATTTCCTGCAACGTCAATATATCTACTATACATACGATGCCCAAGAAATATTAAAACTGGCAGAATCATGACCAAAATGACATAGTTAGCGAATATCATATATCCATTGAACAAAACAGAATTGAACATCACATATCCATTCGGCGTTACTGTTATGCGACATCATTCATCACAGTTTGGGTTTTTAAATTTTTCTCCAAAAATCAAATCTTTTCAATTCATCATTTCAAAAACAAACAATTACAAATAATGATGAGGTGGCTCTGATACCACTGTTAGAAATCGCGCAGCAGAAACAGAATTACTTTACGAAAAATCTATCGTATCAGACTCATCTTATTTGTAACAATTTCCTATGTTTAAAGATTCATATATATAAATAAATTTTGTCGCGTAGATCTACTATTTAATCAGCTCCTCAAGTGTTGAGCCTCCAAATCATCCATACGAGTCCAGCAATCAATGACTATTTTTGTCCATACACAAACATAGGAAAAGAACTTTTGTTTCTATATTCAGAAGTACTCTTTTACAAACAATGTAAAAAGCTCAATGTCATTGTAAACTTTGACTCTATTGTGTGTGACTTTCTAGGTTCAATATTTATTGGCAATAGAAATTAATGTTAACTCTTTGATATTAATTAGATAATTCTAACTTGTATATTCTCCCAAAATATATTCAAGCTTCCATAAGTCATGAGTGACGTCTAGTAACATATCATGACTATCCAATAAATAGTGAAAGATTAATTACTCGTTGTTAGAACCACATTGTAATTACCATGCATTTAATCTCTCCATTTATATTCTTGTTGAGTAATCTTTATTACTTAATCATATGTCTAATTCTATTTAATCGCTTGAGTATTCGAGAAACATTTTTCTCTATAATTGTCTTGGCCAAGAACTTTCTAGTCAAGATAAATAGAATACATAATAAATATTGTTCTTCACTTAGTTAATTATGATGTAATGGGTCTCGTCACTTACTAATACATTACTTCATAATTAAACAGTAGGAATTACATATTACCTTGACATTTAATCGAATAAGTGGATATAGTAATAGTAAATTCTAAATACTCAAATATAAGTTTTACATATAGTATTTCTGGTCTAGAGAATATGTGCACAATTACAATCAATTAATGAATGAGATTATACCATTATTTAATATGTCACATATTCAAGTCATTTGTCTCCACAAATACTTCTTATGTTTATTCTTAAATCGAATGTGATTCTAAATTTTCTAATCTATTAGTATTTCCATACTAATCATAGAGAATAAACATAAGCTAATCTTACCGAATTATTCTTGTCCAAAGAATAATTTAACGATCAGGAACACCTATTTAAATTATTCATACAAAGAGATAATATCACATTCATTCTTACTCATAAGAATAATATCTCTCAATAAATAATTAAGGACATAAGAAGACAATAAATAAATAAAACTCTTTATTTATTAATAAGATAATTACAAGTTCTAGGGCATACTAATATAACTTCTTTTACATAGAAGCTCACTTTCTTTTCACTTTTGTTTTCTACTTCTCTCTTTTTCCACTCAATTTCTTTTGACCTCTTCTTTTCCTTTTCTCTTTCTCTTCTTTTTCTTTCTTTCTTTCTTTCTATCTTATCTTTCTTTTATCGCTTTCTCTCTTGTCTTTTCCCTAAAATACTCACTCATCTTTTCAAGCTATCTCTTTTGATCAAGGTAAGCTTTATGAGGTTTCAAAGAGTTCATGTGTAGTCTTTTTCCTTCAAACTCAAGAGTGTATTTGTTTTTGTGCCCATCAAATGTGACCTTCCTATCATATTGCCTAGGAACCACATCTCAAAGTATCTCATCACTATGCTTTCTCATTAAAAAAGTTATTGTCACTTGTTTCCCAATCTTGACCTCCCCATTATCATCGAGCCATTGCAATCTATATGGTTTAGGATGATCAATACAAGGACCATTTAATCTATCTACCATATATTTTCTAGCCACATTGACACAACTACCACTATCCACAATAAGACTGCACAAGTTTCCCTTAATCATATATCTAGAATGGAACAAATTCTCTCTTTGCAACTCATCCTTATTCTTAGCCATGTTCAATTGCCCACCAAGAATCCCTTCACTAGGGTCACTACCCTCATCATCAACCGCTTCACAATCCATAACGACATCCCTATTATCCTCCTTCTCACTAAAAGACTCAGCAACACCTCTATCCATATGAATATTCCTCTTGTTAGGACATTGAGTATGCATTTGTCCATAACCTTGTCATTTATGGCATTTGATCTCTCTAGCTTTATAAGGGGGTTGTTGCATTTTAACTTTGTCACCTTGAGGAGCTTTCACATCTCCAAATTTCAGTTTTGGAGCTGCCACCTTGGGTGGGGCTTTAGTCATGCCTTGCTCCTTCTTGGGCCATGAAGTTGTAGCCGTGGAAGATGAATTACCATAGCTAGTGTTGCTATAGGATTTGTAATAAGATACCATTCTACTCTTGATTTGCCTTTCAATTTTGATGGCCTTTTGTACAATCTCTTCCAAGTCTTCATAATGTTGCAACTCAAGGGTATCTCCAATCTCCTTGTTTGATCCATTGAGAAACCTTGCCATTGTTGCTTCTTATCATGGCTATCTCCATTTCTTTGTAGTAAGCATCCACACTCTTTGATCCTTGAGTCAGGGTTTGAATCTTGTGGTAAAGATCCCTTGGATAGTGCTTTGGCACAAACCTATTTCTTAGGTTTCTCTTCATCTCCTACCAAGTCTCTATAGGTGGCTCCTCTTGCCTCCTCTTGGCAATAACAATATGATCCCACCATATGATGGCATAATCTGTGAACCCTACAATTGCTAGCTTAATCTTCTTCTCCTCGGAAAAATTGTGACATTCAAAATTGGACTTCACCCTTCCTTCCCAATCCAAGTATGCATTGGGTCATTTCCTCTTCCCCTTTAAGGTACTTGGTTTCCTATTGGGTGATGAGGAGGTGTCTCCATTGCATCTAGCCTTCGTTCCACTTGATCTAATCTTGAATTCAAGTCCCTTCTCATTTCTCCCATGTTGATGGATAACTCTCTTGTTATCCTCTCCCTTCTGTCCATGAATGAAGCCATACCATTATTGTCAACTCCCAAATGTGAAGCTTAGGATGAAGGAGTAGCTTCTTTGTTCATCTTGTACCTATAACAAAACTTCAAAAATATGGGATTATACATGTCCGCACCATTTCACTAGTGTTTGTCACTCAATTTGACTTGTACTCACTTAATTAAGCTCACCCCTTATCTCCTTTTTCCACTTTGACTCCTCTTTCAAGTTCTTCAACAACTCACAAGAATAATTGCAAATCACTTAGGCAAAAATACCAAATGATCCACACAATCCAATCAATTGATCATCACAAAACAAGAACCAAGAAAGTAGAGTTTTAAAGAAACAAGATCAATCAATTCAATGCAAATGAATGAACACTTGGAATTCAAAGAAATTGATGAAAGCCATATTATCAAACACCTTGAAGTCAAAGATTGTGATCTCAAAATTGATATGTAATTCAAGAATTTCAAGCCTTTGATCCCAAATAATCATCAACAATATGGAGATTCAATCTCAATTTGTCAAGAAAACAATCTCTAATCAACAATCGCGCAATAACACAAGATATCGACTTGATTTCAACAATTCTCAATGATTTTGATCACTTTTTCTGCACTTATTTCCCTAAAATTTCGACGATGCCCTATTTTTTATGGGCTTTGATCTTCTTTTTTTTAGTTTTTTTCTTTTCGAGAGAAGATAGAAGAAGTAGAATCACCGAACAAATAGAATTGGCACTTGTTTTTGGAATTAAGCACAATTCACACAATCACAAAGAGATCACAAGGGAAGAACTAAGACAAATGTAAAGAAAAAAACAAAAATCATCATAAGATCATAAGATTTCAAAGAAAAAAAATATGATCTTAGCACTTAAAACAAGAAAGCAAGTAAATATAGGCAAACCTTCGATGTAAAACCTTAGCTCAAATACAAAATATGATGTGATTCTTGAAAGTGGAAGCTTGTAGGGTTCATACATTCAAAAATCAATCAAGGAGAGCGTAGGACTCATCAAAGGTTCAAGGAATTAGATTGACCTTTATTGGGTAACAACAACAACCAATCTCTTGATTTGGTAGACAATGCAATACCTCACCCCAAAGTGATTGAATGCCCTAAGTGAAGTGATCTAAAAACCCTAAGAGGAGCTCTCAAGAACACTCATAAAAGACCAAGTTTGATCTTAAAATTTGATTCAATTCAAACTGAAAGTTGTTTGTAGATAATTATTATAGGGAATTACAAATAGGAGACTATTTATAGTCCCAAGGATAAGAATCCCAGATGAAGTATTACACGGGTTAAAAAATATTAACAACCCTTTAAAATAGCTTAAAAGACGAATATAAGTCAATAAAAACTGAGCCAAACAGAATAAAACAAGCCAAGATCGCATTTGGAACAAAGTTGAAAATTGGATAGGGGTCATGATAGGCGTCGGTCATGGCACTGGTGCTTGCACCGGTTAGAACCAATACTTCGTTCTCTATAGGAGTTGAAATTGTCCGAGGTTTAGGCGCTCTATCGGTTCTCTATAGTAAATGAAACCCTAATAAAAGCACTAAATAAGTCATATAAGAGGTCAAGAACCAAAAAACAATGAAGGAAAGTCAATCAAATTCGGGATATCATCGCATTCGGGTGTGCAAGGGAGAACTATGTCGGCGCCTGCTCGAACTATTGCTACACCGGATGTCTGGCCGGATAGCAACTGGAATGCTGTCTTCTGCTGATCCGGCACTGGATGGCCCTGTTTTCCAGCCTTGCTTCTTTTTCCGTCACCCTTTATTCCATGCTTTGTCTTGCCGTCAATTTGTACTCTTTTGGGACTTGAACTAGGGTCTTTTAGGAACATTTCTAAGCCTCCAGACTCATCAAATGAGTCCTCCACTTTGATTATAATCCAAGGCTCTTCAATTTGGTTTTCATATACAAGCTTACTTCATGAAACGTGGCATCGTCTTCAAGTTGATCTTCATTGATTTGCATTAATGTCATCTTTGTCTTCTTAATCTTCAAAGTATCATTCTTATATTGAAGTATAAGTCTTTATGTGCATGCATCAACTTCTTCATTTCGTAACTCTTTAATTCATTCTTTGATTTCCTTCTTGAATCTCCATCTTTAAGCTTGAACTTGAAGAGTAGAACTCCATACTTCATGCCAAGTGATTTGAATCTTCCAATATCTCCACTTGGTGGATTCCTTGAGTTCTTCAAAGTTAAGGTAGCTCCTTGATCCCTATCATTCCCCCACACCTCAAAAGGATTCATCCTTGAATCTTTAAGTCCCACATAGAAAAGAGAATGATCTCTAATATAGTTTGAAGAATCAAAAGAATACTTACCAAGTATCCTCAAGTCATCCTTCATGGAAGTTAGAAGTAGATAATGCCTTACCATACAATTCTTTGAAAGTGGTGGTTTCTCCTTTGTTGATATTTATTCCATCTCCACTACAAGAAACTCATTAGAAGAAACATCATAGACAAGGAATACAAGCCATTTAACACAATCAAGAGACCAAATTCTTTCATTCAAAGCACAAGACATAAACTCCATCGATCTATGACCCCATAAACCACGATATGAAGGTTCTCTAAACCTTGAAATCATATTCATTATTCATTAGGCTCAAGAAACAATCCTTTAGCATAGCATTTACATGTCCTACATCAAAAACATCAAACATATGTCTGAAATGAATAAGAAAATAACCTCCACATATGCTAGAATTCATAAAATCATCAAGATAGACATCATTATGTTCTTCTAAAAACCGGGGATATTTCCAAAATTTTGAAAATCTAAACATATCTCTGTTCTTGGCACAAAACTCAAATCGTAACATCATGTAGTTCCACCAATCATGCCAAATAGAGATTAAGCACATAGTCATCACATTGTTATCATCAACATTAAGCCTTTCAACATCACTAAAGACCAAATTCTCATCATAACATTGGCATATTCTTTCACAAGATTTCAACAAGTATTCACTAATGAGTATAGGCTTAATTTTCATATGTTGTCCTTACACATCCTTTCTAAACAAGATATCTAAGATTCTAGGACTATCATATCTCACAAATTCAACTTCATGATTTTCAAGATTCAACAACTCAAAGAATTTATCATGCTTGGAACATTTAAGTACACATAAGATACCAATTCTAAGCATATCACCTTGAACATCATAAGTTTTGAATCTGAGAATCTCAAGAAAATATGAAATCCAAGCATTCATGTTGTTATACAAGTCATGAAACTTAAAAATTTCAACTAAAGTCAACCTCTCAACATGACATGCTTCATCATCACTCTCTTTCAAGCAATTATTCTCGACAAGCATAAGTTTTCTTCTCATATGAATCACAATGAAGTGCATCACAAACAAGATAAATTTAGAATCAACAATGAGTATGCACATTAGACAACAAAGATCTAAATGGTTACCAAGAATTGTAACATTAAAGATCCACAATACACGATCATCTAAAACAAACTTCACAATTCCATTCATGTGTGTAACAAAGATATACTTCAAAAAGAAATTCAAGTAATTCCATTCACAAGAAGGTATCTCCAAGTTGTTTTTCTAAAACTCAATAGCCAACAAGTCAAACATAGAATTCATAGGCATAAACAAAGCATTTTCTCCAATCAAAGAATCGATATGCTCATAGAATTCACCACATATAACTTTTCTAGAGACATTAAGCTCATAATCACAAGCATGCTCATTCACAAATGATTCCCTAACGAGCTTAAAATCTAGCATTTCATTCAAAAAGCTCTTAGAGATATACAACTTACTTCCGCATGCATGAGTTTCATTTCTCGAACCACATTCCATCACATATGACTCCTTCACAAACTCAAAATCCATGAAAGCTTTAACAAGACTTATAGAAGTATAAGACTTACTTTCTCTAAACAATTAATCATTATGCTCAAGAATTTCAACAATAGCATGTTGCTTATGACCATCATAAGTATTTCCACAATCATACTTAATCATAGGAAAAATATTTTTATGCTCATAATTCAACAATCTATCACCAAATGTAGAGATTATAGTGTAACACTTTAACATCTCACTCATTCCCATGTTGTCCTTGACTTCATTCAACTTGATTATGCCTTCAAAGTCATGCAACCTAGACAAGGAAACACTAGAAAAAGAATGGTCAATGTTAGTTGTAGGAATATAAATCTCTTTGTTCCTCACTAAAGCACTCTTATTCTCTCTTTCTTTTTCGTATGAGCTCTCTTTTTCTTCTCTCATCTCATTTCTTTCAATTTCATTCTTTTCTTTTCTCTCGATCTCTTTTTTCTTCCTGAAGCTCACTCTCATTTTTCATCTCCTTTTGCCCCTCTAAATCTTTTTCAATCTCATTCTCTCCTTTTTCTATTCTCTCTTGTTCTTTTTCTCTCTCATTTTTCACAATTTGAACTTCTTCTTTCACAATTGGAATCTCTTCCTTCACTTCATGGGACTCTTGGACTTGCCCATCTCCAACAATTTCTTGAAGACACAATTCACCATGGATAGCCTCTAAATCTTGCTCTTTGGGACTAGACACCCCTTCTTTTGACACAGAACCTTGCACTTGAGTTGGTGAAGGAGTTTCATAGCTTGAACTCCCATTAGATTGTTCATAGGAGGATTTCTTTCTCTTCAAGCATCTTTCAAATCGCTTGGCATTGTATACCATCTCCTCAAGACATGAATATTGGTATTTCTCAATTAATTCACCAATCTCCCTATTCAAGCCATTGAAGAATCTAATCATTTTAGCCTCGTCACTCTCTTCCATATCGACTTTTCTCATTGCTCTTTCAAACTCCTCATGATACTTTTTTACACTCTCGGAGCCTTGAGTAGGAGTGCTTAATTCCTCATCTACTTACAGGTGCCTTATCACAAATCTCTCCCTCATTCTAGTTTTCAAGTCTTTCATGTAGAAATGGTTGGTTCCCATTCCATCCTCTTTGTTCTCATTTGCAATTTATTCCAATAGGTTAAAGCATAGTCCTTAAGACTCTCAACAATCAATTTCATCTGCTCTTCTTCCAAGTTGTCATGATGGTTAAGCACACATTTCACTTCAAACTCCCAAGATAAGATTTAGGATCATTCAAACCATAGAAAGGTGGAATGGTCATATAATGGCTCCCAACACCTCTTTTATAGCCTCTTTCCTTCCCATATCTCCTTGGCCTCTCTTCCTTATCAAAGTAGTCTTCATCATCATACATCACATGTTCATATTTCCTTCTAGATGGATTTACTAGATAATTTCTTCTATCAACTCCACTATGTGATATATACTCCTTAGAAGAACTAGGTAGAGATTCTCCTAATCTAGTCATGATTTTCCTACAAAGAAAAAACAAGAAAAACAGGGGAATATTGAACCTCACTTGTCACTCATGTATCACACCTTCCATTGGCTCATTCTCGCTCTATTGATCTCACCCCTGATGCCTTTTACCACTCTAATTCCTCTTCGAAGTCCTTACTCAACTCACAAGAGCACTTGCAAATCACTTAGGCAAGAATAACAAAATGATCAACACGAATCAATTAGTTGATCAATTGATGATTTTCAAATAGGAGTCAAGAAAGTAGAGTTTCAAAGATTTAAGGTCAACCAATTCAATATAAATGAACAATCACTTGGAATTCAAAGAAATTTTCAAAAAGGCATTTCATCAAACACCTATAGGGTAATAAAAATGTGAACCAATTTGTCAATGAATTCAACAAACCCAATTCCCTTAATTTCAAACTAGATAGATATTAGGAAAATCAATCACAATAGAACTTCAATTCAACCCAATCAATTTCAATAGGATTAAACAAGAAATCTCACAATTTTCATTCAAATTTGGCACTTTCTTTCTTTCTTTTTGGTGCAGAAATTTTGTGCTCTTTTCTCCTCTGTATTTTTTTTTCTTTTTTTTGAATTTTCAAGAACAAGAAATCTTCTTTTCTTTTCTTTCCTGTAGATAGATATAGATGAACAACTCAACCAACACAAAAGTTCACAAGAAAATACTATTACAGATGCAAAGGTACAAAACAACAAAACACATATAAGACCATAGGATTTTCAAAGAAACAAATTATGATCCTAACACTTAACAACAAAGAAAGCAAATAAGATAGTCAAACCTTTGATGATAGCCTAAGCTCTGATACCAAAATATGATGTGATTCCTTATAGGTTGAAGGTTAGATTTCACACAAACAAGAAACCAATCAAAGTTTAAAGAAAAGGACTCATCAAAGATTTGTTCGGGAGATTAGGAAGACCTTTGTAGAAGATTCCTCAACAACCATCCTCTTGATTTGTACAGACTATTCAATACCTCACCCAAGTAATTGAAAGCCCAAGTTGAAGTGACTAAGAACCCTAGGAAGAAATTCTAAGAACACCCTCAAAAACCAAGTTTTGATCTTGTTTTTTGAATAATCCCAAATGAAAGTTGTTTGTCAAAGTTATATGTTCCTATTACATATAATGGGGTATATCTAGTACAAGTAGAGTGAAAGCACTAAATAAGTCATATAAGAGGTAAAGAACCAAAAAACAATGAAGGAAAGTCAATCAAATTCGAGATATCATTGCATTCAGGTATGTAGGGGAGGACTAAGCTGATGCCTGCTCAAATTGTTGCAGCACCGGATGTCTGCCCAGATAACTACTGGAATGCTATCTTCTGCTGATCCGACACAGGATAGATAGGAGCTGGAGCCGGATGGCCCTGTTTCCTAGCCGTGCTTCTTCTTCTTTCACCCTTTATTCCATGCTTTGTCTTACCTTCAACTTGTACTCTTTTGGGACTTGAACTAGGGTCTTTTAGGAACATTTCTAAGCCTTCAAACTCTTCAAATGAGTTCTCAGCTTTGATTATAATCTAAGGCACTTCAATTTGGTTTTCATCTACAGGCTTACTTCTTGAAACATGACATTGTCTTCAAGTTGATCTTCCTTGATTTGCATCAATGTCATCTTTGTCTTCTTAATCTTCAAAGTATCATTCTTATATTGAAGTATAAGTCTTTATATGCATAAATCAACTTCTTCATTTCGTAACTCATTAATTAATTCTTTGATTTCCTTCCCGAACCTCCATCTTTAAGCTTGAACTTGAAGAGTAGAACTCCATACTTTATGCCAGGTGACTTGAATCTTCCAATATCTCCACTTGGTGGATTCGATGAGTTCTTCAAAGTTAAGGTAGCTCCTTGATTCCTATCAGTGACCCAATAGGTTCTCGTAAAATTGACATTTGACATAAACAACTTGTAATGCCATGTACAGTGACCGGTGTCTAGCAACACATCATTGAAATCCAATTAAAAAGAATGTCGGTAACAACACAAAACCTTTCCATGATAAGCAATCGTCTTAATCTCTTTGTCCAAGAAGTTATAATTGAACACAAGTCATGGAACATACATATACCCATAAAGTTTAATCTCTCAATTCTAGACTCCAAGTAGACTAACTAAAAAAAATAAGATAGATATCTCATGTCTACTTATTTGAGCATGACCATGCATTTCATAGTCTCTCTATACCAAGAATGAAAGACGTCTCTCTCTTGTTATATAAAAGGGACAAACCTTGTCTTCGTCATTCCACATTCCACCGCAAATCATGACACACTCAATATACATGCATTCTAAGAGGGATGTTTCACAATATCAAAGTATGCAATTTCTTATGTAGGAATCTCTGATAATCTCAAGTCAACAGATTAGACGCAGCTATCACAATGAAATCACTCGTGACACTCATAAAATGATCCATGAAGTGATTCCATGGCGAGTCAATCCAATACACAATACACTATGGTTACTTATGTGATGATTTAATCCTATACCTAGTCATTAGTCAGCACATACTATCCTCAGCGTGTTATTGATATCCTAATATCAATAACATTTGACTAGGGACATTTTAAGAATAGAAATAAACTATTCAAAGGACATTACATAATTTACTAAATAAAATGTTGATAAAATAGCATAATAATACAAAGTTTTGACAATTAGGTAAACCACCAAATAGTCTTAGGGCATATCCAACTTATGTCATCTCAATATTTCGGTATCAGATGAATTATTACGCCATAAAGTGTAGTTGTGAGTCTCATTTTCCCTATAAAAAGATCAACATTAGTAATAAAAAATGAACTATGCATGGGATTTAAGGAGATATTTAATGACTATATTGTAGGAAATATAATAATGGGGTTCACAAAATTGGCATTGAAATTTTCTTTTATTTTTTTGAAAAAAAAAATTATAATGCAAACCCTCTTTGAGGATCGAAATTGACCCTTTTGGAGTTCAAAAATTGAACCTATAGAGGGAAGAAATTGATTCTTCCGGAGGATCAACATTATCCTCCGAAATTTTGAAATTAATGAAATATTTATTTACTAAGTTATAAAAAAAAAAATACAATATGTTATACCTGGAGACAGCAATAGAATGTTTGCACGATATTCCTTCTAGTTCATATCTCCGACATCCACAAGTCTTCTGAACAATATCCACAACAACATTTACTTCTTGCAATGGATTGCTGATGATGTACTCCTCCCAGTCTCCAATGGATGTAGTTTGCAACCTTTCTTGGTCAACCTTCATAGCTTTCTTCTGAATCCGTTCCACTGCACGCTTCTTGATAATATTAAGCATTGTAGATGCTACTCCTTGATGTTTGTTGAACCAAGTATGAGATAAACCCCTAAAAAACTCTTGTGTAGATATAATAGGCAACTCTTGAGCTTTCTTGATTGCTTCGTTGAAGGACTCCACAAGAGTGCTTGTCATTTGGTTATACCGATTATTTGGACAGTATGCACGTGACCAACCCGAGCACCCTACGTCAACATCCTACCGACGATGAACTCCGAAGTGCATATGTTGAATGTCTTTAAAATAGTAGTCACATTTATTCTTATCATAGGCATATGCCACATTTTTTAAAATCACTACATATGTCGCATTTTTCAAAGTCAATGCAACTTGAGGATCTCTACACTTTCTCTTTAAATTTTCCTTCAAATATCGATAACAAAAAGCATGTGGAACCTTGAGATACACTTTTCTCATTGCGTGTAGTATGTTCTTGTGTCGATCTGATACAATTATCATATCACCCCGCAATCCATATGCAATTCTTAGTTTTCTTAAAAACCACTCCCACAAATCATTGCCCTCCTTTTCACCAAACCCAAATGCAAGGGGAAAAGTTTGGCCTTTTCCATCTACACAGATAGCTATATAAATTTTATCTTCATACACACCTTCCAAATGTGTTGCATTTATGATAATTATAGGCCTCATGTACTTGAAACCCTCTATCGAAGGACCAAGTGCACAAAATGACCTTAGGGAGTGCTCATCACACATATGTATACGTGTCATTGTGCCCGGCATGAGAAGCTCCAAGATCGAAGTTTTGGTGCATCACTATAATTCTCCAGCATGTCTTGAATCACATTTTTGGAGGTATGATTTTACTTGCTTACATACGACCAATTATTGCTGCACTTACACCCTTATTTTGGCATTATTGTACAGTTTATATGTAAGTGGGAGTCGGGACAAACTTGTGAATCATCTATATATGACATCCAACAATACATTGTTCATGAATCATGAAAATGTAATGTTTTTTATTCTTACATCGTGCCTCAAATCTTCCCTTATCTGAATGTACCAAGTGATAGGGAAACCTATTTTCAAGTGAATTATTGACCAATTGCTACTATCAATTCATCCTTACTGTTGAAGATTGCATCCTTTCCCATCAAACCCACGTTTGGAACCATTTCATCTTTAGAAAAATGCACCTCTTGATCTTCATTCCAAATCATATTAGCAAACTAAGTAGAAGGGTCCAGTATAAATTGCTGAAAAGGAATTAAGTGTCTAACCCCATTATCGAAGTTGTAGTCATAGTCATCATCATCATCATCATTAAAGCGAATATATTTGGATGTCCCAGGTTCATCATTTAGAGGTGTCAATGTCCCATCAAGTTTCCTTTCGATCGATTCTTATGAATCAACATAACCATCCCGTGCATGATCATTTGCACCTATAGGACAATTACTGCCAATATCAACAGCATTGCCACCCTCATCAATCTGTTAATGACCACAACTTTAGGATCAGCTTCACCCTTTAAATAGATGATGCCATATATATCTTCAATATCCATGAATTTAATACGTGCATTAGAAAATTTAGATGCAATTGAAATTTGTATGTTGAATTGGTTTAAATCAATTTACATGCAGTCTGACATAGTTCTCCTAAAATCGTGGTAACATAAGTCGATTGGTACGACTATCGGACTCGCCCTTCCACATAAAGAACCCTCATGAGCCGCAATTCTTATATAATCCATTTTTGTAAAAATATAAAGAAAAATATATTCAAGAAATGTCCATAAAATAATAAAAAAAAAATAAAAGAGGGAAGAATCTTGTAGGGTCAGATTTATTAAACACAAGAGTAGAAATGGATTATGTTAAGGGTCAACCACTCAAGGTACGAAATGAACCATATCAAGGGACTAAATATCTTAATATAAGAGGGAGAGAGAGAAACCAAATAAAATGGACGGAATATCTTTCTTTTTTTAAAAAGGAGGGTCAAAATATCTTTAAAAAAAGTGGAGGGCCCTCTAGGATCAAAATTGCCCTCTGAAAGGTCGAAATGGACTCCCTTAAGTGTCAAAATTAACCCCATAAAAGACTAAATATCTTTAAAAAAAAAAAAATAGGAAGGTCGAATTACCCCTCGAGGGTCGAAATCCTCCTAGAGGGGTGAAATCACTATGCAATCAAAACTTTTCTTGCTCCTTCTACTGATTTGTGGGGAAAAAAAAAACATAAAATGGACAAACAACAGCAGCCAACGACACTTCTGAATCAAAACACAAACATCAAACCCAGTAACACCGAAGAAAACAAACCGAACAACGCACAACCAAACACGACACTACCTTGGTATTCTTGATTGTGAGAAAAAAAAAAAAATCTCTCCAAACTCAATGCACCACCAAGCAAGAAACCTACTGTTTTTTTTTTTTCAATCAGGGAATAGGTTCTTTGAGCAGTTTTTCTTATTTTTAGAAGGAAACTTCTGATCAATGATGGTAGCTGTTGTAGTGCTTTCAATTCGTTTTTACAAGTGGGGTTTGGTAGCTATGGCGTTTTGAATGTCGAGGACAAAATAGTCATTATAGATTAAAAGTGAATAAAGGTTAATTTTTCTTCTTTTGTTTTTTAAGAAAAAATCAAAATGAGTATAAAATGAAAAGTGAGTTACACAATTATCTAACTGTTAAAATTTTGTGAAGATTAGAATAAATGAGAAATGTTTCTTCCCAAATCGGGTAGATAATGATGTACAATGGATTACTATTGATTTGGCAAGTACATTCTTCTTTTAAAACAAGATTTTTTTTAAAAAAAAGCCAGAAAAAGATTTAAAAGGTATTAAAGTATGTAGGGGTGGCTATTTGGATTAAAATTCAATAAATATTCAAAAATCTATAACGTAAATAATAATAATGAATAAATCATATAGATTATATATATATATATATATATATATATATATATTTATATAAACATTCATTTATATCCGTCAAAATAATAAATATTTAACAAAGCCAAATGACACATAAAAATACTCATTCAACCTAGAATTGGATATTTCATTTTCTAAATTGGTAAAGATTTCAGAAAGAAATTAAAATTGTTATATTTAAAATGAATTAAATCAATTTCTTTCAATAAAATTTTTTAAAGTCAAAATTAAACATTAAATTATATAAAAAAAAATCTAAAAATTAAAACTAATCCATGAATATATTTATTTTAATCTCTTCCTAAGAAGTCTGATGCGCAAATCCTATAATTGATATGAAAATTCTACTATGGACTTAATCCATACATAAGACCTAGGCTTTGTAGCTTATGTTAACTCACATTATTAAAAAATTCTCAGTGTACAACTGGTGGAAGAGGGATTCTCCTTCTGTTCTTTTCTTCTTCTCTCTCAATCGTGAAGAGAAAAGTAACCACAAACCCATACATCACAACTCAGGAAAAAAAAACCCATAAAAAAACAATCTCATTTTCATGTGATTTTTCTTCAGTCCCCTCATAACCCAGTGACCACCTCTTCTAGCCCTACAAGTGACTAGAGATCAAAGAGAGATCAGGGAGAGAGAGACAGAGGAAAAGTGAAGAGTGATCAAAGAGCCAGGCAGAGATAATTAAAGGAGATCCATCGGAAAGTCTGTGTAAGATAAGTGTCAATCTAAATGAAATTAGGAAAAGTGCTTTTCATAATTTCAACACAAAATAAGACAGCTTAATGGCTAGTTTGGGATGAGGGATTTGGAGAGAAGAGAAAAGATTTGGGAGGAAGATGGAGGAAGCTCTTTCGTTCGAGAGTTTTATTGTGAAAGAAAAGAAGAGAAAGGAAGGGAGATGGAGAGAAGAAGGCTCAATCGTGCTAAGGATTTGGGATCTGTCCACTTTCCGAGAGAAAGCGATGGATGAAAATGGAGTTTAATGAAACTTCTGTTAAAATTTCCATAATACCCCTTCACTCAATTCTTTTCATCTTATACTTTCTAAGCTTTTTTCTTTTTTAAAAAAAATCTTTTAAGTTTTTGAAACATATATCAAAATAACCATTGTTTTACTAATTAATATTTTTCTTGGATTAAAATATCATTCATAATGAATAATGTTCATATAAATTCAATCATAATATTTAATGGATTAGAAAGTTATGACTAAAAATTTTTCATTAAATGCTTATTGAGAAATAAAAATATTCTTTGAAAAGTTTAAAGTGATTTCTATTTTAAAATAAAATTCATTTAGGATTTATTATAAAATAACCTTTAAATAGTCTATCATTCTATTTCTCGTCAAACTCCCACATAAAAATAACACATTTCTCTTCTTTTCTCTCCCCTTTTAAACTCCCAAACTAGCCATGAAACTCTCAAAGTCCCGTTTTCTTAGAGATTTCAACAAGAAGAAGAATGGTTTTTTTTTCTTGCGCAATGTGACGCCTTTGACTAGTCCAATGCCTCTTTCTCTACTCCCCCAGTCCTTATTCTATTCACTAAATGGCGGCGTATAAATCATTTTTCAATCTTTATTTCTTTTGCTGATCATCAACAATTTTTTGGTAATTTTGGTGATCTCTCTATTCAATAGCTTCAATTTTTCGGTTTTCGAAAGGTGTGTTTAGTAGAGCCCGTGAAGTGTTCTGATTTGGGTTTGGAATCCAATGCTGTATTCAAGATTTTAGTGGGCTGTTTCTCTGGTTTTTTTTGTTAATTGGTTTCAAGAATCCTAAGGTAGGTAAATTTCTTCTTTTCTTATATATATTGTTTTTACAGTTGGTGGGCTAGGAAAATGTTCACATGTCCGCCCTATAAATTGCCAAAGAATGGTGGTTTGGACCATTTTGGATACATGAAATATCACGTGGGATCATTATGAATGAGAAAAAACATATAGAACCAAAACATAACGTAGCCTAAACGAGACTATATTCGCTAAAAGTGCAAATCTTATGTAACTTACTGATGTCTGTACACCATGTTGCTACTTTGACCGTTTTTCTCACCATCACAACTGGGGCAGTTGATAAAAGACCAAGTGCCAATCGTAGTCTACTCAACGAGAGCTTTAATTTGATGTATTACACAAACTAAACGGCTCAATCATGAAAGAGGAATTTCAACCTAAAGACACATTGATCGAGCAAACGATACTGGCACTGTTCATCGCATGTCTCACATTGATACCTCAAAGACTAACCCGCATAGTCTTACATCTATATAAGGAGTTAACGCCAACTACCAAAGATACGTCATATTTACTACCCTCATCATTATCTCTACATTACTCTCATATCGTTCATTAACTTAAGCATTAGAGGAGTATCGGGGAACCACCCGCTACTCTCTAAAAACCCCTTTTTGTGCAGGTACTCGAAACACTAAGTTACCCTCAACATCAATCGGTGCCCACCTTTGCTTTTGGCACAATCTGAACAAACTATATTTCCTAGAACACCATATAAATATGCAAACAAGGTCCAAATTAGCCACTACCTCCAAGAACCCAACGGGCCCAGAAAACTCTAAGGATCCCCAGAACAACATTGAAACTATCCCCACAATAGACCTGACACCTCGAGTGGATGTCATGCCACCCATAGATGCAAACCAAGGCATCTTTGGTTCCCTCCAAGCACTCATTGGTGATCGTAACAGGCCATACACTTTGACTCAATTGCCAAACCTGCAAAAGTCCAAATGAGGACAAACACTTTCAACAATAGGTTGGCAACAAATATGTCTAAAGGAGTCAAACCGCAACTTGGTGCCATTTTTGACATAGAAAAAATGAAGTTAGCTATTGATCACTTTGAGGCTTTCCAGTTGTTCTTGCAACAGAACAACTATCTGTCTAACCAAAGCAATGAAGTGGTTAGGTCATCCAAAAAAAATGGAGGGAAAGAGAAAGATCATGAAGAAGTGCAGTCAATAAGAAACGAACCTGAAGTTCAAGAAATCCCCAAAATTCCAACCCCTCAACTGAACACTCCACAAAAGAGATAGCCCACCAAACAAACGTAACATAGAGGATCCATTGAGTTCCGGTCCAACACTTGTCCATGTTCAACACCACTGGAGCATTTTACGATCCAGATGAAGTGTTATTATGCAGAGCCTTCTCCACCACACTCTCCGGAAGTTCACTTGAATGGCATATGGCTTTACCACCTACCTCCATCTTTCAATCAACTAGGCGACGCATTCCTCGATAACTTCGTTGGAAGCGACCAATATTCACTACCATATTCCCACCTTCTGAATATTAGGCAGAAGAAAAAAGAGACCTTGAGCGAGTATTGGACCAGATTCAACCAGGAAGCACTAAAGGTGAAAGATTGCTTGGAACCAATCTACGTGGAGGCATTTTGTCACAGTTTAAAGCCTGGAAAACACTCGGAAAGGCTCACCGTAAACTAGCCCAAAACAAGTAAAGACCTCCTCAAGCAAGTTGGAACATGGATCTGAGTGGAGGACTCAGAGAGGAACAAAAGGACAATTCGGCAAGCTAAAATGGGTGAACAACCAAAGTCGAATTATGACAACGGAGGCAATAAAAAGAAGAGATATGGACAATACCAAAGTTAAGCTAACAGTCAAAAGAATGAAAGGAATGATTCAAAATACCCCCCAAGAGGCCCATATCCAAAACCCAAGTCCAATCCAACATTGGAACGACTAACCGTAATAATAACCACCCCTGCCAAGCCAACACAAAGGGTGACCAAGCCACCTGGAAAGCAACCTTAGGGGAACATCCTGAATCACAATCAGTTCAAGGGAAATCCTTACTTTCCACAAGGGAATGGGCCATCTGGCAGTCCAAAAACACCCCCCCCCCCCGAACACCTCATGATCCTCCAAAAGGTAGAAAGTTCGGAAATTTTGACTCCCCCAAAACCCATGAATACCTCTTTGGAGACGAGGATGCAGGACCGGAACTGCAATTTCCATAAAGATGTAGGACATTACACAGATCATTGTCACCAGCTGAAGCGGGAAATTGAGAACACAATTCAGCAAAGGCTACTCACGCAATTCATCAACACGATACATATTGCTCAACAACCAGAATCGCATCAACAACAGGTATTACCAAGGATCATTAAAATGATATCCAATGTTAGCTTCAATTTTTTCAGCACCTCTGGGAAAGAGATTGAAAATCGCTTCAACTTCTGTGGTAAATGATGATATCCGTCCTGTTGTTTCGAAGATCTCAACATTATAGCTATCTGCTCGACCAGGCAATTTATTGTTCAAAGACTTAAGGGTGCACCAAAGGAACATTATCTCCCCAAAACTAGAATAACTAACATAACATAACTCCATTTTTCACCCATGGATAAAGCTAGGACACTCTATCAATCCGGGAGGCCCCCATAGTCAAATAGTATAAAAGAAACACCTCCCTTTCTGTTTCTGGACAACAAAGAAAAGGGCCTTCCAAAGCTCTAAACTAAGTGTTGCATCGCGAACCCTAGCAAACAAAATCAGGGCTATGGTACTCTGAACAAAATTTGGACTAAGTTGTCCCAACTGAATCCTAAAAAACTTAAGGATATCTATAAACTAAGGATGAAGTGGCAGTCTCAATCCTACCCTAAACTGAGCTACAAAACAAGTGATACAGCCAAGACTAGGTAAATTGATCCTTTTTTCTCCCCAGAACCTCAATCTCAAATCCTGTAGGAATCCCATACTCTTGCCTAAAATCATCCTTATTACCAAAGTTACTAACCGCTTCAAGATATTGTGGTGTAACCGAATTACTTGCTTCATCACACCCTGACACTGACGTATCAGTGTGAGGAGCGGCCCTTGCCTGAATCAAATTCGGGTACTCATCAATCAGGTTATTATCATTCTCATTACACTAAGGAAAATCTATAATCAACTCCCTTATTCCATACCTAACAACATGGGTCACAGTCCCAGAATCATTAATATTTGCAAATTCCCCAATCCTAGTTGGTTCGGCAACACCAATCCCTGGGACTAGACACACTACCCTTAGAAGCGGAACAACCCCCACTGGACAATCTAGCCCTAGGTTCCATCTTGTGCTGATTGACCATCATTGCAAAGTTATCTCCAACTTCTGCATCCCAATGATTTACCAACCGCATAACCCCAAGGCTAACATTCCCCGAATCATCCATTGATACATATTCATCTGAAACGGTCTGAGACTCAGACATCTTGAAAAGTACAAACACCTGGGACAAAAAAAAAAAACAAGAGAAAAAGGATCAAAGTGGGTGCCTGAAGCCATTGAAATCAATTTGATGAGAACACGAAGAACAAGAAAATCAACTTCAAAAGCTTGAAACTTTATGATAAGGCAATAAAATAACTAGTTTTATATGATTTTTAATGAATTATTTATCGATAATTCTAGTTATTTTATTACTCCCATATTTATTTCTTTTATTGCATAAATTTTATGAAAAGGGATTGAAAAAGGGCAAAATTGGAAAAGAAGAAGAAAGGAGAATCATATTTCAAGAAAGAAACTATATAGAGGATTCTTGGAGGAATTAGAAGTCAAAGAAGAGAAGAATTGAAGTTGCTTAAAATTCTAGAAGATATTGTAAGACCAAGTCAAAGAGGAAAACTACTTCCTATTCTTATTAGGAAAATAATTCTTTTATAATGGTTAGTTTAGTTTTAGTACCTTAGTTATCTATAAATAGGATAGTTTTCAAGACAATAGCATCTCTTATCAACACATCTTTCATAATTCTTATTCTCTCTTTTTATGTTCAATCTTTTATCTTGTTTTGAGATAATGGTGAGTAACTAAGTTATTTGTAATAGGATTGCAATGGATTCTTAGTCAATTTATTTGAGTTAAATCTTATTTCTTCATATGGTGATTATTTCTTGATTTATATGTTCATGTTTTATTTGTTAAGAATATTGGTCATCTTTTTATTTGACAAAACCTTTAGGAATTGAAAAAGGATTTTTGGTTTTTGGGTCTGTGAATAAATAACTCTTGTTAGAATTGACTTGTAATGAGTTAATTTTATTTGTAATTACGATAGACATATACCTAATTACCTTGGGTAACCATATTGTGACTTGTTCTTTATCTACTCATTCTATTTGCATTGACATAGACATATAGCTTTTGTAATTGATTGGGTAAGTTCTTTAATTACTTGAAAGAAAATTAAAAGAATTTATGTGCCATGGTTAAACAATTTGCATAATTATTCTTGGTTGAAAAGGATTTTTCTCACTTGAATTTGTCTTTGATGAAATTATAATCCTAGTCTTTTTATCCATTAAACTTTTCTAAATTATTTTTATTGCCTTGTTTTAAGTCTTACAAACTCAACCTTTTTAAATCCTTTGACTTGGAAGAAAGTTGTTTATGAGTGATTGATACTTGTTTTTATTCATAAACTCTCTGTGAGATGATACGTGTTTGATCACTTTATTTCTTGTTTGGTTAACACTTTACAAAAATTTCTTCACCTAAATGCAAAAAAAAAAAAAAAACCCTGCTTTAGTAACAAGGTCAAAAGCTCAATCAACAAAAACAAAAATGCAAATGAAAATCACTCTTTCACTAGTATATGGCTTCAAATCAAGTCTTTCATTGTAGTTGCATAGAGAAGAACAAGAGCAAAAAAGAGAACCAATTTAAAAACTCGAAAGGGTGAAAAATGAAATAAACCAAAATTTACCTTCTAAAAGAAAAGAGCGCTTCTCTTACAAGCGCCAAGGCAACCCCCACCATATATGTGACACTATCAATTGAATCGACTAACAACCAATAGTCATGTCAAAGCTGTGAATTCCATAGCTTGAAATCGAATTGTAGTCGCATCCAAAACAAAATGCTGGACGAAACATATACTGGCTAAAAACAAACTGAAAAACATTTTGCTCTTTTTCATTTTATTGAAAGGGCATATGCCATATTGGCAAAACACTTGCTCTTTTTCAGTTTGTTTTTAGCTAGTACATGTTCCGACCAGCATTTTGTTTTGGTTGTGACTACGATTCGGTTTAAAGCTATGAAATCTTTTCAGGTGCTTGAAGTGATTTGTAGCTATGATGTGACTATTGACGTACACTGTACACCATGTCACAACTTTGACAATATTTCTCACCATCACAACTGGACAATCGATGAAAGACCTAGTGCTAATCTTAATCTACTCAACGAGAGCTTTAATTTGATGTATTACACGAACTAAACTACTCAATCATGAAAGAGGAATTTCAACTTAAAGACACCTCGGTCGAGCAAATGATACTGACACTGTTCGCTAGTCCGATACTATTCATCACATATCCTACAATCGATACCTCAAGAACTAACCCCCAAGATCCCACACCTATATAAAGAGTTAATGCCAACTACCAAAGGTACGTCATATTTACTCCTGGCATTTTTATCCTTCCATTACGCTCATACCATTCATTAAATTAAGCAGAAGGAGTATCGGTGAACCACTCGTGATGTGATTTTCTTGTAGGTTGAAAGGGTAACAAACACATAAACAAGAAAAACAAATCAATGTAAAGAAAAAGGTCTCATCAAAGATTTGTTTGGGAGAATTAGGAAGACCTTTGTAGAATACTCCACAACAACCAACCTCTTAATTTAAAAGAAAACTCAATACCTTCACCCAAAGTGATTGAGAGCCCAAAGAGAAATGACTAAGAACCCTAAGTTCTAAGACACTCTCTAGAAGATCAAAATGATTTGATTTGGAAAGCTTCCAAAGAAAGTTCTGTTTTGTCTCTCAAATTGAATGCCCTAAAGGCTGAAACAAAAGGGTATTTATAGAGCTAAAAACCCTAAGCTACTTTAACCAAAGTTAGAAGAAAACAAGCTACAAAAAATTACAAAAAGAAATGTTGGAAAATGAAGAAAAAGGCTTTGTTTGGCTGGGAAACTGAAACGACCGGCCCCTGTGGTTGCATCGGTGGAGGCGTCGATTCTTATCCAGACTGAATGCTGGTTTCACCGGCCTAGGTGGTCATGCCTATCTGGGTGCCGGTTCGTCTCTGAAATTTGTCCAAATTGTTGCTTTCTGGACGGGTGCCAGTTGTTGCACCTGAGCATGCACTGGTTCTTCTCTACCAGCTTTGTTCAAGGCTGTTCCAGCTTGGTTCAAGACTGTTCCACTTGATTCTTCTTTCCTCCTTGCTTCCCAATCCATTTGTGAATGTTTTCCATTAATTTCAATGCCATTTTCTTCCCCAAGTTGTATCCTCCCATGAGCCTTGAATTGAATGTACATTCCATAACTCCATATCTTCCAGTCCTTCTTCAAATGTATTCCTCTTGAACATGTCTTTGAAAGCAAATCGTTCTTCCATGTCCTGAACGAATATCATCAATGTCTTCTTCATCCTTGATGCCCTCATCATTGTGATTGGTACCGATGGCATTGCTGGTGCTTGGTCTCCATCACTTCCCCTCTCTTCAAAAGGATTCGTCCTCGAATCGCCATCATCTATATCAAAGGGGGACAAGTCACTAACATTAAAAGTGGAACTAACTTGGTACTTACCTGGAAGATCGATCTTGCGAAGATGTGGGAAGCGTTCCTTCCGAAGATGCACCCAAACCCGATCGCCAACTTCAAAGTTCATGGCCTTCCTACCTTTCTTATGGTGCTTGGCATACTTTTGGTTTTGTGTTTTGATGTTAATCCATCTAGACTATGCAACTCATTTAAAGGCAAAGGCATCAAATCTAAAGGAGTTGGAGGATTAAAACCATATACCAATTCAAAAAGGGAGTAATGAGTAGAGGAATGTACACATCTATTATAAGCAAATTCGATAAATGGTAAACAATCCTCCCAAGATTTCAAATTCCTTTTGATTATAACCCTTAACAAAGTCCCCAAGGTTCTATTAACCACTTCCGTTTGAATGTCGATTTGTGGGTGACATGTGGTAGAGAAAAGCAATTTAGTCCCAAGTTTACCCCACAACACCTTTCAAAGTGACTTAAGAATTTAGTTTCTCTATCGCTAACAATTGTCTTAGGTATTCCATGAAAGCACACAACTTCTTTAAAGAATAGATCGACTACATGAAGAGCATCATCGCTTTTAGCACAAGCAATAAAATGAGTCATCTTAGAGAATCTATCAACAACCACAAAAATAGAATCCTTACTCATTTTGACCGAGGCAATCCCGACATAAAATCCATAGAAATTTCAACCCAAGGTGCACTAGGAGTAGGCAAAGGCATGTAAAGTCCATGTGGCTTACTTGTTGATTTAGGCTTTTTGCACACAATGCTATTAGAACAAATTATCTCGGCATCCCTTTTCATGTGTAGCCAATAGAAATGCTCTTTCAAAATATTCAAAGTCTTAGAGATGCCAAAATGACACATTAAACCACCCCTATGACTTTCAACAATAGTTAATCTCCTCATGGAACATTTAGGCACATATAATTTACTTTCCCTAAACAAAAAACCATCATGAATATAAAACTTATCA
The DNA here is from genome assembly GCA_028571225.1 of Parsonsia alboflavescens. Lineage (NCBI taxonomy): Eukaryota > Viridiplantae > Streptophyta > Magnoliopsida > Gentianales > Apocynaceae > Parsonsia > Parsonsia alboflavescens. The sequence continues at coordinate 1,339,542 of JAOXNR010000031.1, forward strand.
TAAGCTCCCTTTCCACAAGTATGATATAATTCCTTAAAATCATCATCATTAGCATACAACTCCTTCATAAATTCAAAACCAAGTAATTTAGAGCCAAGAGTAGAAAGCAAAGCATACCTCCTTGAGAGTGCATCCACTACCACATTTTCTTTACCTTATTTATACTTGATCACGAAGGGAAACATCTCCATATATTCCACCCATTTGGCATGCCTCTTGCTTAGCTTGGTTTGCCCCTTTAAATGCTTTAATAACTCATGGTCGGTGTGTATCACGAACTCCCTTGGCCAAAGGTAGTGTTGCCAATTCCTCAAAGACCTAACCAAGCGAACAACTCTTTGTCATAGGTAGAATAATGCAATGTAGCCCCATTTAACTTCTTACTAAAATAGGCTATAGGTTTACCCTCTTGCATCAATACTGCTCCTATACACACCCCCGAAGCATCACATTCAATTTCGAAAACCTTAGAGAAATTGGGTAGAGAAAGGAGAGGGGAACATGCAAGCTTGGATTTAACAATTGAAAAGCCTTTTCTTGTTCACTTTCCCACCTAAACTTAACCTTTATCTTGGTCATTTCCATAAGAGGGGCTACTATGGAACTAAAGTTAAGTACAAACCTCCGATAGAACGAAGCCAACCCATGGAAACTTCTTACCTCACTAGCACTTTTGGGTATAGGTCATTATTTGATTGCCTTGATTTTCTCCTCATCTACTTGAACACCATTTGAAGAGACAACATATCCAAGAAAAGTAATTTTTGGCAAAGAAAAAGTACATTTACCCAAATTAGCATATAGTTGTTCATATTTAAGGATGTCAAAGACTAGCCTTAAGTGTTCTACATGCTCTTCCACATTTTTGCAATAAATGAGAATATCATCAAAATATACCACAACAAATTTGCCTATGCACTCCCTAAGCACATGATTCATTAACCTCATAAATGTACTAGTTGCATTAGTTAGTCCAAAAGGCATCACAAGCCACTCATACAAGCCATGTTTAGTTTTAAAGGTCGTTTTCCATTCATCCCCTTCCTTCATGTGAATTTGATGGAAACCACTCTTTAAGTCAATTTTAGAAAGTATTGGCTACAATTTAATTCATCTAACATATCATCCAACCTAGAATGGTAAAACGTTACTTTATCGTGATCTTGTTGACGGCTCGACAATCGACTCACATCCTCCATGTGCCATCCTTCTTTGGCACCAACAAGATCGGAATGCAGCATGGGCTCATACTTTTCCTTACATATCCCCTTTGGAGTGGTTCCTCCACTTGTCCATGCAATTCCTTGGCTTCCTCCTTGTTTGTCCTATAGGCAGGCTTGTTTGGAAAAGGAGCTCCTGGAACAAGGTCGATTTGGTGCTCGATTCCCCGAATGGGTGGCAAGTCTCTAGGTAGCTTCTTTGGAAAAACGTCCTCGTATTCCTGCAAAAGTGGAGAAACAACACTAGGAAGAGAGATGTTAGTGTCAAGAGTGTTACTGATTAAGGATTCTTTATACATCAATAGAGCCATAGATCTATGACCCTCACAAGCATGTTTCACGTCTCTTGTGTTTGCAAAGAAGCTCACTTTCTTCTCTTCTTTTTTTCCTCTCAATTTCTTTTGATTTCTCCCTCTCTTTTTCTTTTTCTTTCGAACTCTCTCCACTCTCTCATAGTATTCTTTCATCTTCTCATGTAATCTCTTTTGATCAATGTAGGCTTCATGTGGTTTCAAAGAGTTCAAGTGAACTCTCTTCCCCTAAACTCAAGTGTGTACTTATTTTTATGTCCGTCAAATGTGACCTTCCTATCATATTGCCAAGGTCTTCCAAGAAGTAAGTAGGTGGCTTGCATAGGGACCACATCACAGAGGACCTCATCGCTATACTTCCCCATTAAAAGGCTACCCTTACTTGTTTTCCGACCTTGATCTCCCTACTATCATTAAGCCACTGTAACCTACATAGTTTTGGATGATCAATATATGGAAGCTTCAATCTCTCTACCGTATATTTACTAGCCATATTGACGCAACTCCCACTATCCACACTAAGACTACACAAATTTCCTTTGATCATGCATCGAGAATGAAACAAGTTTTCTCTTTGAATCTCATCTTCTTCTTTAACTTGAGCACTAAGGACTCTCCTAATCAAAATATTCAATTGTTCCTCAAGGATTCCCTCACTTTCATTTTCCTCATCTTAATTCCCATCACCAAGTTCAACCTTTTGCCTCTCCTTTTCCTCCTCGCTAGTAGACTCTACAGTCCCCTTATCCATAAAAATAACTCTCTTATTAGGACATTGGTTAGCAAAGTGGCCATACCCTTGACATTTAAAGCATTTAATTTCCCTAGCTTTTAAGTTGGGAAGTGGAGTTTTACCTTTGTCCCCTTGAGGGGCCTTAGCTTCACTGAATTTAGGCTTAGGCAAATCTTCTTTGGGGGTGACTTTGGGAGCTTCTTGTTCCCTTTTGGGCCAAGTGTTGGTATTCTTGGGAGATTATGAGCCATAATTTGAGGAGCCAAAGGTTTTTCCATAGGGTACCCTCCTATTCTTCACTTGGCACTCAATCTTAATTGCCTTTTGTACCATTTCTTCTAGATCCTCATATTGTTGCAACTCAAGTGTGTCACTTATCTCCCGGTTCAAGCCATGAAGAAATCTTGCCATTGTTGCTTTCGCTTCCTTACCCACCAAATTGTTCATTATCATTGCAACTTTCATCTCCTTGTAGTAGGCATCAACACTCTTGAAGCCTTGAGTGAGTGCTTGTATCTTGTGGTGGAGGTCTCTTTGGAAATGTCCAGGCACAAACCAATTTCTCATTTGTCACTTCATTTCTTCCCAAGTCTCAATAGGTGGAGCTTCTTCTCTTCGCCTAGCAATGACTAGATGATCCCGCCAAATGATGGCATAATCCGAGAATCTAACAATCGCAAGCTTAACCTTCTTCTCTTCGAAGTAGTGATGACACTCAAATATAAACTCAACTCTTCTTTCCCAATCCAAGTAGACATTGGGATCGTCTCCTCCATAAAAAGGTGGCACCGTTAACTTGATGCTTCCCAAGTTTGGGTCAACTTCTTCCTCTCTCCTTGGCCTCCTAGGTCTATCATCAACATGATATTCATTAAACTCTTGTTCTCTTCTTGGCCTCCTTGGTCTATCATCAACATCGTACTCATTGTACTCTTCTTCATTTTCACTTTCAACCTCCTTATGTTGCTCATGGTAGTCCCTTCTCCTTGGTTGGGCTCTGTGTTGATGTCCCCTTCCCCTTCCCCTTCCCCTTTGAAGTACTTGGTTCCTCATAGGTGGAATTGGAGGTTGGGCCTCCATGGTGTCCATCCTTCCTTCAAAGTGGTCTAACCTTGTATTGACATCTCTCCTTAGTTCTCCCATGTTTGTGGAGAATTCCCTCGTCATGTTCTCCAAGATGGTAAAGAGAACAACATTGTCTTCTCCCATGTTTGAAGCTTGTGAAGATGGTGATGCTCCGTGTGTCATAATTGCTTTCGAGAACACTCATGAAAACAGGGGAATTTTATCCTCATGTTTCACAAGTGTTTCGCTCTTTTTTGGGCCTTTTTTTTTTTTCCTCTTCTGCTCTATTGATCTCACCTCTAATGTCTTTTTCTGCTCTAGATCTTAATCAACCCTCAAGAGCAATGGGCAAATCACTTAGGCAAAAGGCACCAAATTGATCCACACGAATCACTTAGTTGATTAATTGAAGATATTCCAATAAGAGTCAGGAAAATAGAGTTTCAAAGAATAAAGGTCAACCAACTTAATACAAAGAGTAAACACTTAGAAGCCAAAGAAATTCTCAAATAAGCATTTTATCAAACACCTAGAGGGCAATGAAAATGTGAACCAATTATCAATGAATTCAACAACCTAATTCCCTTGATTTCAAAGTTCATAGACAATGGCAATGTAATCACAATAGACTTCAATTCAATCTCTACCCAACAATAGCTCAATAACACCAGAGATTTCAACTTGAATTTCAAGAAACCTAATGATTTTTCACTCTTTTCTTGGCACTTTTTCCAGATTTCGAATTTCGATATATATTTATTTATTGGAATTTTTCAAGAACAAGAACTCATCTTTTCTTTTTCTATTTTGTAGATATGGATGAACAACTCAACAAACACAAAGGTCCACAAGAGAATACTAGGATAGATGTAAAAGGAACAAAACAACAAACACATACAAGATCATAGGATTTTCAAAGGAGAAAAATATGATCATTAACACTTAAAACAAAGAAAGCAAGTAAGATAATCAAACCTTATATGATAACCAAGCTCTAATACCAAAAGATGATGTGATTTTCTTGTAGGTTGAAAGGGTAACAATCACACAAACAAGAAAAACAAATCAATGTAAAGAAAAAGGACTCATCAAAGATTTGTTTGGGAGAATTAGGAAGACCTTTGTAGAATACTCCACAACAACCAACCTCTTTATTTAAAAGACAACTCAATACCTTCACCCAAGGTGATTGAGAGCCCAAAGAGAAATGACTAAGAACCCAAAGTTCTAAGACACTCTCTAGAAGATCAAAATGATCTTGTTTTGGAAAGCTTCCAAAGAAAGTTAAGTTTTTGTCTCTCAAATTGAATACCCTAAAGGCTAAAACAAGGGGGTATTTATAGAGCTAAAAACCCTAAACTAACTTTAAAAGAGTTAGAAGAAAACAAGCTACAAAAAATTACAGAAAGAAATGTTGGAAAATGAAGGAAAACACTGCATTTGGCTGGGAACTGAAACGACCGGTGCCTGTGGTTACTTTGGTGGAGGCACCAATTCTTCTCTGGACAGAATGCTGGTTTCACCTGCGCCGGTGGTCACGCCTATGGGGGAGCAGGTTCTTCTCTAGAATTTGTCCAAACTGCTGCTTTTTGGACAGGTGTCGGTTGTTGCACCTAAGCATGCACTGATTCTTCTCTACCAACTTTGTTCATTCTGTTCCAGCTTGGTTCAAGACTATTCCACTTGATTCTTCTTTCCTCCGTGCTTCCCAATCCATTTGTGTATGTTTTCCATTAATTCCAATGCCATTTTCTTCCTCGGAATGCATCGTTGTATCCTCCCATAAGCCTTGAATTGAATGTACACTCCATAACTTCATATCTTTCGATCCTTCTTCAAGTGTATTCCTCTTGAACATGTCTTCGAAATCAAATCGTTCTTCCTTGTCTTGAATGAATATCATCAATGCCTTCTTCATCCTTGACGCCCTCATCCTTGTGATTGGTCCCGGAGGCATTGTTAGTACTTGGTCTCCACAACCCGCCACTCTCTGACAACCCCATTTTTTGCAGGTACCCTAAACACCAAATTACCAGCAACATCATTTACCCTGTGGAGACAAAACAAAGGCAAATGTCATGAGCATATGGTTAGATGCAATCTTTGGATTTGGATAATATCCTTAAAAGAATCTAATAACTTCTTAAACAATTTTACAATTTCAAGGAAAAAGGTACATAGATTAGCACCTTAAAAGTATTTTTTATGTATATTTTATTTATCAATTTTGTTATTAATCAATTTGCATTTTCTCTTTTAATTCAATTAACATCTATTTTATATATATATATATATATATATATATTTAAACCTTAAAGAAATAAATGAGTAAATGAGTTCTTATCTATTTCCTCGGTATTGTTATCCAAAGGTGCGTAAATGAGTTCTTATCTATTTTCAATTTAATTTAATATATTTATGTTTGACACATACTTTGAAAATTTTAAAAAACTCAAGTTAATTTAATGAATATTCATAATTATGAATAATAAGAGCATTTAACTCCCTTATTATGAAAATAAATTTCATAATTTGAAAAATATTTCATATATTATTAAAATTTTTTTATCAAAATTCCATGCAAGGCATAGGTAATTTACCTAGTTAATTTTAAAATATATGAAATTTTTTTCTTGTCGTACAAATTTCACTGAAACAAATTAAAATATGAACTTAATGAAAAAATAAAAAACAAATAAAATAAAAGCTTAAATTAAAAAGATGAAAATGAAAAAGAAAAAGAAAAATCCAAATAGAATTAGACTTGAATTAAGGGATATCCATGAATATTAACAATTTATATCCGAATCCATTTATATCAATTTATATAAATAGATTAACCTAATTTAAGATTAACTTAAATAAATATTCATGTTGCCAACCTCTATACATTTGAAAAAATCTTGAAAATATTGGTCTAAAGATTGGAAAAGAATAAACATGAGGGATCTATTTTGAAAAAAATAAAAAATTATTTGGGAATTAAATTTGAAAATTAAGCAACATGATTTAAAAAAGACACAGGTGCCGCAATAGATTATTACAGAGAAGAGAAGTGAGCCTCTACAACAATGGCGCCTACGAGACCTTCCCTCACCGACGAAGGGAAGGTGAAAGAGTTGAAGGAATTCGACGAATCAAAGGCAGGAGTTAAAGGGCTCGTCGATTCTGGTTTATCCAAGATTCCCAGAATTTTCATTTGCCGCCGGACGAAACGGCTGGGGAAATCAGTCCGGCAAAATTGGAGGTTCCCGTGGTAAAGTTTCAGGACTCGAGTTCCGCAAGGAGAAGAACAAAGATCGTCAACGAGATTCGTCTGGCATTAGAGACGTGGGGTTGCTTCCGGCTTGTCAACCATGGAGTTCCGGTAAATGTCAATGGACGAACTGTTGCAGAGCATCGAGGAGTTTCACGACCAGTCACCGGAATCCAAAATGGAATTCTACACCAGAGATTACACTCGGAAAGTGAGGTATTATTCCGGCGGAGATATCTGTAAAGAAGCTTTACGCAGAACAAGTAGGCAAGCAAGATCTATTTAGAAACTTGTTTTATTTTTTTATTATTTTCTTCCTAATTTTTATTTCCTATTCTGATTACGAATATATAACTTAACTATTAGTAGTTTACTTGGTTTCTATTTCCTAGTTTGATTAGGAACATAGAACTTCTACCATTATAAATAAGGATGAATACCTAAGAGCTAAAAAAGTAGAATTTATTATCAATAATATTTTCAGAGTTTTATCTCTTTCCTTGTGAACTCAAGGGGTTGTTCTTTCTTTTTTCATCCTTTAACTACTTTAGATTGAAGTTTGTTTATAAGAGAAAGAATTCTATTTTCGTAGTCTTGACTTCTGACGAGTTCAGAAGTTAGATATCGAAAAGCCTCAAATTTTGACAGATAATCCAAAGTTTGAGTTTCCGAAAGTTTTTCGAAATTGTTACCGTCGAACTATTCATCGGGGTATTGTCTCATAGTGTCTCAAGAATATTGTCGTTTTATTCTTGATTCTCTCTTTTCTGTAATAAAGCTTTCTAGTGAAGTTATTTACAGTTGAGGTTTTATAATTTTCCGCACCATATTTTTCCGTCCTACGTCAAAGCTCTCAATGGAAAGACAGTCTCATTTATAATTTGGAAGATATGCTTTTGTCAACTCACAAATCTTACCTTCAGTTTGTAGGTATATATATCATTAGTACTAATTAATATAATTTTTTGGAAAAAGTTTAAGATAATTTTTTCTTTTAGTCACCCCTCTCCCCTGAGGAAAATTCTAATATAAATCTTAACCAGATGTTTCCGCGTATAAATTTTATGATCCAAATAAAGTTGGTTATTATTTATTTTTGTGAGGAAAACATATGACGTGGCTCAATGTATGTCCAAGATCTAATAGGCATTTTATAGTAAACTTTTTCCTCCTTTAAGGTTACACTGCTTACCGCTAAACTATAAAAATATTTTGATATTGCAATCGGATTGTAATTTGTAAACGACACAAGATAATTTGCAAACCATTTGATCTCAACACAATATAAATTTTTTTTGCAATATTAAATATTATTTATGTTATTTTGTATAAAATATCTTAATATATAACAATATGTGAAATATAATTTTAGTAGTACTTTTTCTTATTCTTAAACGAGTTCCGACTCAAGTCCAATTTTGAAAGAGTCGAGCCGATCTCAAGTCTTTAAAATGATCTTAGACCAGATTTTTAGGTTGGCTTGGATTTAGAAATGAGCATCTCAACTTGTCTCAACTCATTTATGGCATTAATTGCAATATCAAAAATTTTAAAAACATTAGGGAGATAGGTATTTGATTCTAAATAACTCAAAATAGAAAATGAAATATTCAATTTTGAATGGAAGAAGAAATAGGTTTTAGTTATAATTTCAAGATTGCATTTCTAACTTTTCTTCTAATTTTTTAACAAAATATTTGATTCCATAGAGAAGCAATTTCTGGGTATATAAATTGTATAGTTGTGTTGAGAAATGTTCTATCGGAGCTATTGTCTGAAGCATTAGACCTAGAGAGTGAGAAGCTTGCAAGTATGGAACGTTTGGATATCTCCAAATTGCTGTGTCAATATTATCCATCATGTCCAGAACTTGAGTTGACATAGGGTACAGTTAAACACTTTGATCGATATTTCCTGACAGTTCTCTTGCAAGATAGCATTCATGGTGACCTTCAAGTTTTTCATCAAAACCAGTGGGTGGATGTTCGTCCTCTTCGAGGCTCCCTGATCGTCAACGTTGGAGATATATTATGGGTACCCTTTTCTGACAATACCCCAACTTGTTCTATTATAGTAAAATTATATGAAATATTTGGGGTTAGTTAAATTTCTTTTCTGTAGCTGGTCACCGATGACAAATTCATTAGTGTGGAGCACAGAGTAAAATCTAGATCAACAGGTTCGAGAATTTCAACAGGATGTTTTCTGTTTCCGAGCAAGAAGAATGAATCAAAACCATGTCGACCATTGAAATTGAAACTTGCTCCGGTGAAATATGAAGAAACCAGTTCCAGAGATTACCTTCATTGCGACCCTATAAATGGTCTCAAAACTCTTCATCATTTCAAACTATAACATTATGTCATAAATTAACTGAAAAAATCTCTTTTCTTTAATATTTCCCTTACGTCATGAATTGAATCTCCATTTTTTAATTTAGTAAGAAATTTTTTTGAAAGAGTTTGACTCTCAATTCATTTTTAAAATTTTACTCATTCATCCCAATTTATTGACCATTTAAGGTTATTTTACACTGTTTTACTTCTCATGATTACTTTGATTTTTAAGGAAAATTTATTATAGAGCAGGGAAAAAAAATTATAAATAAAGTAGATTAACAAGGGATATAGAATTAAATTCAAGTCTACATTTTACATTGAAATATACAAGCAACAATTAATTTGGGACAAGAATTCCATTTTAAGCAACAACTAATTCAAGATGGAGGAGTACTAATTTAGAAAATAAGATATTCGATTTTGGACATCTCAAAATAAAAATTGAGATATTGAATTCGAAGGGAGAGAGTATTTCCTTTACGTTTAAGTAAGAAGTGAAAAAAGGCACTAAATGGAGATTAAGTGAAAAAATATTTTACAATCTTTTTTTTTGTTAGTATTATTTTTTAAAAAGATTTGATAATTGTAGTATCCCAATTTTTCATCATTAATCCGATTAAAACTCTCAAATCTTAAAATAAAAAATATTTACAAATAAGTCAAAAATATAATCAGAACCAAAACTACTATATTATATTAAATAAATAATAATGATTCTTTAAAAATTAATAATTTTGTGAAAGTTTAAAGTACTTAGAAGAATATTAAATTAAAAAATATTCAAATATAAATAAAATTTGATGCCCATCTGCTACTATATGTATTAGGGATTTACTTTGTTGGGAAGCTTAAAATTAGATACAGTACTTCACCTTTACACCTTTTAAGTGTTTGGGGGCAAATAAAGAATTTTTTAAACGAAGGTGAGGGTATTTTTGTCAAATTATATTTTAATAATAGCAAAAGTACAAATTTGTTATTTTCCTTGTTTTTTTAATTAATTTTTTCTTTTTTTATTCACCATTTTCTTCAATTTCACTTCTTATTCCTGATATTCCTTTCTTTTTATCTGTCTGTCTCTCTCTCTCACTCATTCATCTGCCAAAACTATACATGATCAAACAAGAGAGAGAAACAAAAAAGAGTTGGGGATTCAATTCAATCATCAATGAATCATTTGAATTTCTTGAAAAATTAACATTTCAAGAGAGATTTATTTTCTGAATAATTAGAAAAATTCGTTTGTTTTCTCTTCATCTCGGGTGGCCATGGCTTCCGGAATTGTCAAATTAGGGATTGTTTTTCTCTTTTTGTCATCAGTTGCTTTGGGCGACGACATTTCGCGTCCTTCCTCAAATGCTGCTAATTCCAGCTCCTGCAACAATCCATTCCGTCTGGTACGGTAATTTCAATTGTTATTTGTTGTCGGTTGTTTAATTCTTTTATATTCTATATTACTTTTTTTTTTTTTTAAAGGAAATTTCTTATTGTTAATCCCATGCTTGAATTACTCGAACGGATTTACACATTGTTAATGAATCGAGGAGAGTTTTGAGTATTAATGTCTTCCCTTGCATTGGATTGTTAAGACGCATGGATTTGGGTATACTTATGTTGTCTTTTTTCTTTTTTTTTGGTTTTTAGTGAATTATATATACAGACAAATGATTCAGACAAGCATGTTCATTTTAGGCTGTAAATGGTGGAAATTTTGGGGACAACAAGAATACAATATGGGGAAAAAAAAACAAAAGAAAAAAGGCAAAATGAGAAACTTGTTGGTATACCTCCAGGTTTGATGGAAATTTTGAGTTAATACTTTTTGTTTACTGTATATACTCTCTTAGAGCATATTAAACTTCACATACAATGGAGGTTGTGTGTTGAATTTCTTTGTGCAAAAAGGGGATGCATGCATGAGAGCATTGTCATCAAAGCATGTTATGTTTCCGTGAGGCTGGATAAATGTTCAGCCATTTACATTTGGTTTTATGCTGAGCTTTATTGAATAAATGATTCTGTTCAAGGCTGTATGTTTCTTTGCTCAAGTTGTAGATACTTATTGGTGTCTGGACAATGTTCTAAATTGAAAAAATTTTTTGCCTAAAATAAATAGAAATAACGCTGATTAGGATAAGTTTTATTTTTTATTTTATGGATTGCAGGAATGATTTGATGTGTACTGTGTGCTTTATAATTTTGATACTGCCGCTATCAGAATTAATGTTCACTTTTGACTTAGTTTAAAAGAAATGGAGAACATATGACCATAAACAAATTACCACACTATCTTTATGATTAATAAGAATTGTGTTGATAGAAAAAGTAGTTAAAATATAGCTATAGAAATAGTGAATTTGAGACGTTTATGCTAAAGAATATTTAAGAATGTATGTTACAGGTTAACATGGGACCTGTTGTTTGGTGAGAATTTTTGGGAAAAATAGTTTTTTGGAAAATTGTTAGAATGTGGAAAAAAGAGAAAAAAGAAACTTGAGTAAATATTTTCCCAAATGATGCTTATCTGCCACTTGGCCATATGATTTGTTTTCTGATTGTTTCCATGTTTTTGGAATTTGAAAGCAACACTTTTTACTCCCACTATTAACTCTGAAGTTGATGACATTGATGCAAGTGAGATGAGAGAAAATAGACTTTCTATGTTCTCCACTTATGTTTTGTCTCATATTATCACTTGTCTTTCTGGATAGAAAATTATTCAGTTGCCCTATATTGGGTGATTGCTAACCATGATATTATCAATAGCTAAAAATTCATGTTGGAGACTTGTATAAACAATTAAAGAAGTATGCAGTTAGTACAAGAATATTATTCACAACTGATTTGTTGGATAAATGTTATAATATGCTAAGGAGCAGTTGGTTACTGTAACATATTATATTTTTAATACAATGATTCCAATTATTTGGCTTTGGTGTTTCAGGTTAAGGTCAAAAGATGGGTTAATGGTGCCGAAGAAGAAACTTTTGTCGGTATGAGTGCATCATTTGGTTCTTTAATTCCTACTTCTACCAAAGATGCCCGCAAATTGGCTGTCACTTTTTCGAATCCTTTATCAAGCTGTACAAGCTCTTCTTCCAAGGTGTGTTTCTAATTTCTGGGAGGCTTCGTTTGTTATGGGGTTATATGCAAATTGTTTTGAATTCTACATAACATTTGTTGCGCTTTTCTATAAAGAAAACTAGGATGGGAAGTGGAGCCATATTTAGTGGATATACTGCCACTGACTTTTCATACCTAAATGCTGAAGTTAAAGATAAGGTTTGATCCGTGTGAAGTTTTGGTGAAATTTGTTTTTGGTTGTGTCTAAAACCTTGAGGCTTTATTTAGGCGAATATAATTTAGCATTAAGCTCCAATGACTTTGGGCAAATGTGTAATGTTTGATTTATGATGATAATTACTCTTTAAAGTTCACCAAAGTTCTTCAGTATGACCCTGCATCTGATCTAAAAATTAGAGTGGAGTCTGAAACTTGATCATTTGTAGCAAAATCTTTTGAAGTAAGAAAACGAAGTTATAGATTGTGTTTGAGCCTTCCAACTCATGACATTGAAATGTTATCCGAAACAGCCTTCCAACTGATAATATCCAAACATCATGAGAAACATTGTAAATGATAATAAAGTTACTGGGCCAAAACTAATATTTAGCAGTATATCATCATATTATAGAGCTCTAATTAGTTTGTTTTAGGTTCTCTTGTTGGCCTTACATCTATTACTGCCCAAGTGTCCCTGAGGTTTTGGGTAATAAATGGCTTATTTGTCCCTCGTGTATATTTGTTGAGAAATGAATTGTTCTCATGTTCCAGAGTTTCGAATCATAATTATTTTGTTATAATATTTGTAGTTATCAGGCTTCATTGCATTGGCTGTGCGTGGTGATTGTGAGTTTACAATAAAGGCTCAAAATGCCCAAGCAGCAGGTGCAGCAGGCTTATTGGTAATAAATGATGAAGAAGGTTGAGTTCTTTTGTCGCTTGGGAATACCTCTCTTTGGAACTATTGGAAATTCATTGAAGAGATTCTTTGTGGACAACCAGATATATTAATACGTTATTGGCATATATTTACATCTATGTCTATATACTTTGTAAAAAGAAAGATGGTGACATGTTTGCTTGACATATCTCTTTTGTCCTACTTTTTTCTGTAGATTTTTTGGAGATGGGTTGTTCCCAAAATGACACTACAATAGATATTTCGATTCCCGTTGTTATTGTTACGAAGTCAGAAGGTGCGGCTATAAATGAATCTCTGACTGGTGGACATGCAGGTGATCTTTTGCGTTCAACTAGTTGTACAATCTATCTCCTCTTCATTTAGTGACATTTGATAAATGTGAAATGCCTTGAGGATCACCTGTTTCCACAAATTAGAAAAAGATACTAAGTTGTTAATCAAAGGCAGTAAAAAGAGGAAGGGAAAAAATAATGAAAACTTGGGAACTTTGCATTATATTTTGTTTTGAGATGGTTTGCAGTCTTTTTGATTTGCTTGCAAACTTTATCTTTAGAAAGTTTAAATGAAGTTGATAGTATTTTTCATTCAGTTGCTTCTGTATCAAAGCTTCTATTCAAGTTCACTTTTCATAAAGTTACAAGTCTTTTTAGGTTGATTATCAGATGAGAAAATTTGACTTTAGGTAAATTAGAGTCCTACTTACAAGACATGCAAGTTTTAAGACGATCCAGAAAGCTTGCTTGAGAAAATAATACATCTCCAGATATTCTTTCCTTTCCTGTCTTTTTGTGAATTTAAATATCTTTTTGCACTTATTCTCAAATAAAGACACGATGAAATCTACCCTTGTGTAATTTGTAGTCTTTCCATTACTTGTCTTTAAGGGCAACTCTCTCTGTAATGTTTTTGATGTAAATGAGTTGTGTGTAAAAATCAGTGAACTCGTTCCACAAATTATGTAGATTAGGTTATCCAGGTTAACTAAGAAGTCAATTCTCTTTGAAATATTTTTTAAGTTGACTGCAACTTACTGTAGTTGCATTCATAGAATATATAGGTTTAATTAAACTAATTAAATTTCTTATTTATTTATTTATTTTTTTATGGGTGTGAACATTAAAAAGTTTGAAGTTGAATTTGGTACAACAATTGGGAGGATGAAGTACCATGCATAGTACATCTTAGCTTTTGTATTGTTTGTTGTTGTTTTTCCCTTTTTTTTTGGGGTGGTAGGGGTGTTTGGGTTTATGAGCTCTTCATCTTCTGTGGACTTCTGTTTACTTACTCTCTTTGCTTAAATGTGATTTTGTAGCTTGACTGTTGAGGATTTTATATTTGACTAGCATTATTTTTCCATTGTAGTGGAGGTTTTATTATACTCACCAGATCAACCAATTATGGATCTTTCAATGTTATTCTTGTGGTTGATGGCTGTTGGTACAATCATCTGCGCATCACTTTGGTCAGATTTTACTGCTTCTGAGCAAAATGATGAGCGCTACAATGAACTATCTCCCAAGGTTTTAACAGGACGCTTTATTTCTCATTCAGTTTTCATGTCCTAGGTTTCTAGTGTGTGGTGTGTGTGTGTATATATATTATTCAATTTATGGATATCTGGTAACCTAGATGTATCTTAAGCTAATGGTATTCTAGTTCCTGTTGCCAACGATATGGTAGTTTAGCTATTATATAAAAGAAGTAATATGATGGGATTTTCCCTTAGGGACATTATAGCGGTACAATATTGGGAGCAGTAGTGAATGAGT
>JAOXNR010000031.1:1354319-1400781 GCA_028571225.1 Parsonsia alboflavescens
GGGATCGGAGCTCTCTCTACAAACCGTGTGAGGAAAGAGATGGATCTTGTGACTATGGAACTGTCACGTGCTGGGACTACTGTTACCAAGACATTCCAAGAACATGGCGTCCAACACTCGAATGTACTTATACTCGATTATGATTTTCTCATTATACCAAATTTATAACTCTCATTATGATTTTCTCATTATACCAAACATTGTAGGCTTACGAGAGATCTTGGGGGCTTACGACAGTATTTTTACCTTTTCTTTTCTTTCTTGAAATAAATTCCCCTTTTTATTTTCATAAACTAATTTTCCAGTGGATAAATTCTGACAACCAGGTATAAAAAAGTTGGAATCATCATCGGTAAGATATAAAAACTTAACCTTTATCCTCAACTTGGGACAGAAATTGATTTATACTAGGGTGGAAATTTTTTGACTTTTTAATTAATTCTATTGCAGGACTAAGTTATTGTTCGAGATCTGTATTGGGATTGCTACTCTCGTATGTGTTGATCATTTACAAGAGAGGGAGGTTTCATTTGTCAATATACGAAAACATTGAAAACTACCTACAAGGTCAAAATCATCTCTCACCAATCAGGTATTCTTACTCAAACATAAAAAAGATGACTAGCAATTGCAGTGAAAAATTGGGTGAGGGAGGCTTTAGAGCTGTTTTCAAAGGGAAGCTTCGAAGTGGTCCTCTCGTGACATTGTAATTGTTGGGAAAATCAAAAGCTAGTGGGCAAGAATTCATCAATGAAGTTGCTACCATAGGAAGGATTCACCATGTCAATGTGGTAAGATTGATTGGCTTTTGCTTTGAGGGTTCAAAACGAGCTCTTGTTTATGACTTCATGCCTAATGGTTCTCTTGAAAAGTACATTTTTTCAAGCGATCAAAATAAGTTACCATTGTATTATGAGAAGATGATTGAGATTATTCCTGGAGTGGCTCGAGGGATCGATTACTTACATAGGGGTTGTGACATGCGAATTCTACATCTTGACATCAAACCTCACAACATTCTTCTTGATGAGAATTTCACTGCAAAAGTTTCTGATTTTTGCCTTGCAAAGCTCTATTCAATGAAAGATAGTATAGTGTCTTTGACAGCAGCAAAAGGCACCTTTGGGTATATGGCTCCTGAGCTATGCTACAAGAACATCGAAGGAGTTTCATACAAGACTAACATCTACAGTTTTGGGATGCTTCTGAAGGAAATGGCCGGAAAGAGGAAAAATTTGAATCCTACGATGGATCACAAGAGCCAGATATACTTTCCTTCTTGGATTTATGATCAAATGAAACAAGGAAAGAGCATTGAAACAATTGGTGACTTTGCATTCGAAGATAAAAGGATGATTGTAAAGAAGATCATATTGGTGGCATTATGGTGCATACAAATAAAGCTCGACAATCGTCCTTCACAATCGTCCTTCCTTGAAGAAAGTCATAGAAATGCTTGAAGGAGATGTTCAACAGCTAGAGATGCTTCCAAGGCCTTTTTAGACACTTGATGAACTGTCTGAAGAAAATGATGGAATGAATTCAATAGCCCCTGAATTGCCACTATAATCTTCAGATTTTGTATAATCAATTAATTGTAATGTTTATTACTTTTCTTGCTATGTATTATTAGTGTTTTAATTTTGTGTGAATCTCTAAATAACTTTTGATTCAGGATGATTTTCTTAGTAATTTTACTGCATTTGCTTTATTTCTTTTTTCCTTTTTTAACCTTAAATATTTAACTTAAAGTCAGTTTTTAAATCCTTAAAATGAATAAAATGTGTATCAAATGAATATTTGTTATGAGCAGATTTTGTATGAATTTCAATTTAGGATGGCAAGTCCTCTGTATGATCCAACATTTATTACCATTAATTGTTACTCTATTTAAATTAGAAAAGATAAATATGTATAGTATATTTGTACATAAGTAGTGATATGATTTTAATGAGTTTCCTTCAATAGATCAAGATTCACGAGTACTTGATTCCCTCCTCCCTTTTTTTTATTTCTATTTTTTTTGTGCCCCGATCTTGAGATGAGCAATATGTTGTATATTTAAAGCAAGTATGATGCCCGTTTAAATCGGATAATATATACTCTCTCTATCCCAAGATTAGATATAAGCTGTTTAAGGATATTCAATTTGACTCACAATATGTAAATCATTTTACAATTATCAGTATATCATCCCTTCGGGGACACTTCAGTGGGTGGAGTGGTGAGCACATAGACTATAGGTTTCGAGTCTGAATCCCACCAATACTTTCTTGGGTTAGCTGAATGTTGGTATGCGTGCAAACTAACCTGTACACCACTAAAAAAGAAGTAAGAAAATAAATATTTTTGACATATCATAACTACATTTAAAGACTTCTTAATCCATTTAAAATGACGACTAACCCCTTATATTGTGAGATAGAGGTAGTATTATATATCTAAATAAATACTTCATTGATAAAAGCGTTTTGTTTAACTAATTCACAACATCAATCCCCTTCAATTTAAATTTAGAAATAAAAGTTATTGCAACAATTGTCAACTTTTATGATTCATATTCATGAACCCTGAATTATTGGTCAAGTTATTTTAACACTTGAACATTTCAAGTTTGTCTTGTCCTTCAAATTATGTATAAACAAAACTGAATTTGTCTTCTTATATGGAAAGAGAGGATGCTTATGTTCGGTAGAAGTCAATCACAATTGACAATTTTCCACAAAGAAATCGAGTAAAATCAATTAAAAAATTGAGTTAAAATGTTTGTCAATATTGGCATGTAATTTTATAACTAATCTATGATTTTGATGTAAAATGTTGACCTTAATAAAAGGATTAGTTTTAATTGAACGAAATCAATAGCAAACTGCATATTTAGACTAACGGGGTTAGGTAGTCAAAGACTGTGTAGTCAATTCTTTTAGACATTAATAATTAATTAATTAATATTTTCTTTGTCCGGAAATAAATATCTCGATTTTGATTTTGAATTGTTTGAAAATAAAAGCCTTATTCCTTAGATTAGTTAAAATTTTGTTAATAATTTAATATTGTTAAGTTTAAAAATAAATTAACTCAATTAATTTTTTTAAAAAATTATATAAGTTAAAATGAGACTTTTAAATTCCTAACGAAGGGAGTATTCTTTTAGTTATTATAGTTGGCATATCATTTTAAACATTTTCGTAATAAGTTAAAAAATTAAACAATAAATACACCTAAACAACGTCCTTAAATTCTATTTTAATTAAAACATTTAATTTTATTATTAAAAATTTTATAAATTAACAACCCTTTCTTTCCATGGTAACCAAAGACTAGCCGGAGACCTCGAGACGCGAGTCAACCCTTTGAAACACTACTAATTAATTAATACTAATGTTTTTGGTTATTCTCATTTTTTTTTATTTACATATCATTTTAAACATTTGTCTATAAAATTTATAAATTAAACAATAGAATTTCCAAAAAACAACCTTGGATTCTATGTTAATTAAGAGGTTTAATTTTATTTTCTTAAAAAAATTATATTCCCTCCGTCCGGAATTGAAGCTCAAATTTTTAAAAAATTAATTGACTTAATTTATTTTAAATTTAACAATATCAATTTCTCAATAAATTTTTTTAACTAATTAAGGACAGTAAAACATATTACCTCCTTTCAGAATAGATAACATTTAAGGTTGATTAAACAAAATAAAAAAGAGAAAAAGAAAAAGAAGTATTGATTGTTCCATTAATTATGTTTTTTGGGACGCACGTTTACATTAAATAAAACTCTATTAATATAACCTTGTTCATTTCAGAAATTTCATGTGAACCAAAATCTTCTAATTAAAATAACATCTATTTTGAAACGAAATTGCACATGACTTCACCTAAAAAGACATAATGGGTTACACCTTAATTATAAGTGAGACTGCTTTACCACTCGAACATATTCTCTTCAAATAAATTAATCCTAAATATAAAGACTTTATGAGAATAAAAATTAAGTAATTTGTAATTGAAATTTCATTTGGTATCCTTATTTAGGATCAATGTTAGCTTTTGCTAAGAAAGTAGAAAAATATAAATTTCAAAGTCCCATATTAAATTTAAAGTAGAAGCATAAAATAGTTCAAAGAAATTTCTTCTCTAAATATTTAATTTTGGTCGTTTGAACTTAAAAGAAATTAATATTAGCATTTGAGCTTTTATGTCACCGTCTAAAACGCTAAGTAGAAAAACATAAATTTTAAAGTGTTATTTAATTGAAAAGTAATATAGGAGACTTAAAAGAAATTTCTTTTCTAAGTATTTCAATTTTAGCAACTCAGTGTCCTCTTCGAAGAAATTTCATATAAATGTCACAATGAAGTAAACTTATTTGCTAATTCACTACCTAATCAATTCAATGTGTTGACTTGATCGTTTAGTTTTAAGTTCAAATAAATTCTATTTTCCTTTTTTTTTCTTTTTTTTAAAAATTAGGATTTGTTAGTTTTTTATAATGCTTTAAAATCATAATTTTTAAGTCAGATATTTTATTTTAAAAATTATCAAAATGTCTGTAAAAACTTGAGTGAGACATTTACCTAAAAAAAATATGATTATTATTATAATTATTATATATAGTTAAGAAAATTATTCTTAAAAATAATTGTTAGATACAATAATATTTACCATGCTTTTAACCTTGAAAATGTTGATACTAGTACTTATAATTCAAGCATAATGTAAAATGCAAGAGATAAATATTATATTTATTTTTACGATATCATAACTATTCTTTTTTATGATTAAGCTCATTTGAATCCAAGAATTAAAAGATATTGCATATTGGCATTTGATTTTGAGCAGCTTCATGATTTCTGCATTTGTGTTCTGAATTTCATGGTTAGAGATGACAACGTACTTCATGAGTTAGGCTCATTAATGTTTGAAATATGAAGAATATGATCAAAAACTCTTGCTGGTGAATTTTTTCTTGCTGGGTTAATCTTTATTTTATGTGTATTCAAACCAAACTTCTAATGCTCATAACATGTTTGATGTTATGCTTCACCTGAAAAGTGATTATCTATTGTTATGATGTTATGTTTGATTGATATTTCTTCTCCTTTGTCCAATTTATTGCATATCCATTCCGGAAAATATGCTTCACTTTTTGTCTTCATCACCGCTGGTGTTGTTTCTCCTCCCTCCTACCATTTCCACTTTTTATGTCTGAAGATGCATGTCATTCATGCCTGATATCCATTAGATCCAGTGCAAATTATTTGGGATACGTAATATCAGTTCACTTGAAGTGAATATGTGTATAGAATATTTATTATGGATAGTTTTTATTTTATAACTCCTGACATGGCAGTTCTGCTGTGTGGCAGAAGCTGAAATTGGGCCTTGTGACAGTTACAGCTATAGCAACACTTTTATAAGTATCGGTTCTGCGCTGAAGCTCCTGATGTCTATTTCCTTACACCACAGACAGTTTAATTAGGAGTTTTTGCTAAGCAAATCTCCCTTCATTTCTACAATTTTTATTGGATTTATACAAAATTTCCATTAAATTTGATTAGAAAATCTTACTGCTTCTGGAAAATTAGAAAGTACACTGTTAATGCAAATCTGTGATCATGATTTGGATTCTTTGCTGGGGATGGGTTGAATGGCATAGGACAGGACTGAGATTGATAATGTTTCCATAAATCTTTCAACATTTTTTTCCCAGAAACAGGCATTTTTTATATTGTTCTTTGTAATTTATTGCCAATAATATTACTGAGTTCTGCATACTGGAAAATATATTGGAATTTATTTCATACTAGGATTTATCTTAGGAAAGACAGGAAACAGAGATGGTATTTTGATGACATCGTAGTTCTATCACTGCTCTATGTGATTTTACTCCCTTGTGCCAAGAATCACTGTATTCATCTGATAGATCATTCTGATTCAGATATGCTCTGCAGTTCACTATTGAATGGGCTACTACCCAACGCAGAAGTACCATTCTTCCTCTTATCTGTGGAGCCAAATGGATTTTGAGGCATGGGAGCACATTCTTCTGCTTCAAGCATTTGAATCACTTTCTTCATTGAGGGACGATCAGCCGGGCACCACTGAATGCACCAAAGTCCCACAATTGTTAGTTTTCTTGCTATCATACTGTCATCTTCATTCTCAATTTGGATTGCTATTTCTTCTCCTTCATACAATTTATTGAATGTCCATTCTGGAAAATATGCTTCACTTTTGTCTTTCTCAAAATTGGTGTTGTTTCACCTCCCTCCAGTAATAACATACCAAGCTGTAAACATCAGATTTGCATGACACATTTCCAAAGTTCCTGGAGAAGACTGCTGGAGCTATGTACCCAATGGTTCCTCTTGCAGCAGTCATAGAAACTGCACTTTGTTCCTTTGAACACAATTTTGCTTGACCAAAATCAGAAACCTTGGGATTGTAGTTGTGGTCTAGCAAGATATTGTGGGGTTTAATATCAAAGTGGAGGATCCTCTGGTCACACCCCTGATGAAGATATTCAATCCCTCTGGCTATGCCAAGAGCAATTTGTTCAAACCTCACCCAACCCACCAGATTTTTCTTCCTGTCCGAAGAAAGAAACTTCTCCAATGAATTATTTGGGAGGAACTCATAAACAAGAACTCTTCTGAATCCATCCGACTAAACGTACCACGTTAATATGGTGGATTCTGCCCATAGTGCTTACTTCATTGATGAACTCTTCTCCATCTCCTTTCGTACTCTGGAGTACCTTCACGGCCACAAAAACTTCATTAGAGAGCTTGCCCTTGTATACTGTGCCGTAACCTCCTTGGCCTATTTTTTCACTGAAGTCCTCGGTAATTTTCTTGATATCTGCATAGGAGTATCTTGATGGCTTTTGATCTGTATAATCCTTCAGGGATTTCTCAATCTTTCACTTCATCTTCTTTTTTCAGTTTCTTTGAGCGATATATCAGATAAAAAGCAGTTCCATCTCTGGTTGTCAAAGCAAACAGAATGAGAATCAGGTCCTTTCACCGTAATCTCAGAATATATATACTCTATAATAATGTTCACATAGTGGCACACACTATAATTTGCTAGATTTTTGGGGATTCTTTAACACGTGATATTAATCCTATGACGGTTTGAATTTGTATAAACTGTTGTATAATCTTGAAAGCTAATGTTAGGTGTTCAAAAAGGCTGTTTATATATTTAAACCTAATTTTTGTAAGCGACTTTACATTTAATACAATGAATGGAATAGATTTTGTAAAAGACACATAATTACTCTCTCTCACCTGCAACCTTTAGCTTCTTTTTTGAATCTGCAACAAAGAAAACATCTTTTAGCTTCAAGTCTGATTAATATCCCAGTATTAAATTAATAATATATTTCATGTATGCATAATAAAGATCACTTTTAAAATGATTGAATCATATGAGGGAATCGATGATTTTGTATTGGATAGTCAACCTGAGCTAAACATTCCATGTCATGTCTTTTGCTGCTCTTCTTCAACCCACAATACTTCCCTTCTGCTTCACGGCGTTTTCAGATTGGTTGAGACCAATTTAACAGAAGATTCCTGTATCCATTGTCCCAGAGTCTATATGAAATTGAGGGAATCTCAAATATCTTGCTGCAGGAATATGGATCGTCAGCTGAGGAATAGAGTTCTTGATAGTTCCCAGGTGCAAAAACATGGCAGCTAGAATTGGTAAGGCAGGGGATATAGTCCCCACATATCTGTAATGTTTCTTGAGGAACATTTGAAAAAGGTATAGTCTTCTGGGTACTCGAAATGGAATTGGAAGGGAGATGCTGTTAAATTTAGATTTTGATATAATTCCAATAAACAACCATCCACTCTAGATATTTGCAGCGACTGAGATTTGTAATCAATATCTTTGACAACAAACTTCACCGGGAAAGGAAGCATGGTTGTATTGATGGATAATTTGAAGTTAAACGGAAGGTCCAAGACCGTGTCGGTGGCTGGAGTGCAAGAAAGATCAAATCCAGGGTAGCCACAGTGCTCAGGCTAATCTCTTAGGCGAAAGGGGAAGCGGATGATTGGCCCATGTCTGTCGCACCTTTCTCACTTCACGACCATTTAGACTGGCAGAAGTGGAAGCTGCTAAAATGGTAAGCAGTATGATGAAAAACGTTGGCATTTTCTGTTCAAGAACTTCTTCCCCGGAAACGTTGCAAGGAAGATCGCATATTTTGTGACCTGAACATGTTTTTTACTTCTGTTTACTTGACTTGACTTGGTAGGCTTTGACTAGAAAGGACAGTATTAGGAAAGCAAAGGGCTCCTTCTCTGTCTAGGCCATTAGTAGAAATTTATTTTGTCATAGCCAAAGGGAAGCTACTGCTCCGATTCTCAATAATTTGACTCACACAAATATTAAGAAAATAGCAATATCAATTTATTAATAAAATTTTAACTAATTTAGAAAATAAAAAATTCATTTCCAAGGAACTCAAAATAGAAATGTGGGCATTCAATTCTTGATGGAGGGATTACCATATAGAAGAATGATAATTAGACAATTTGGATATGTCAACCATATACTATAGCATTTTCGTTTGCAATTAGAAATTTCCATAGTTATAACTCCGAATTTATTTGTACATATATTTTATGTTACGCTTCATATTATAGTAATAAAATAATTTAGATTTGTATTTTTATTGTGATGTTTTTGTAAACTAAACCCTATAAATACTTACATCTTTTAAGAATTAATAAAGAATGTAATTATAAAATTAATGATCTTTAAATTATTTATAAATGGAGATAGATTGGTCTTCTTGCTACAAGGAAAAGAAACATCTGGCTTTTCAAAGATAATTTTCAAAGAAGAAAAGGCAATACTTGATGGAAAATTTTCCTACTGAAAATTAAATTTAAAAAGGGACATCAATGAAAAATCTTCATCCCCAGCATATATATCAGCAGCATGTGAAAAAACGCGGGCAATGAAATGTTAGAAATTTTTATATTAATATCAATAACATATTAAGGAATTAATTGCATATGTAACCTTTTGATAATTTTTTTTTTAAAATAAAAGTTACATATTCGTTAATAATTTTTCTTAATGGAGGGAATAACTTTCGATATTAACTAGTCTTTGCAATTTTTTATGTAAAACAAGTCATACATGAGAATACCAAAATGTTACCCTTCGCCACACAGAAACTAAAATATATACTGCCTCCAATACATAATGTTTAAGGTTATAGAAATATGCACAAGGTAATTTCTGTTTTAGCAATTAATTTTTTGAGGAACTAATATTCTTTATTGATGGGGCTCAAGAGTGGCCTCCGCATCACCACTAAATTGTGATGACGTTAAGACAGCAACCTAGAAGAAAATGAATAGGTCACTAGAGTGGGCTGTTGCTTGGAGAAGAACTCCGATGCCTAAGTCAGTATTCTAGAAGAGTAATCTCATGTAATTAACTCCAAAAACAGTGTCCTTATTCGTAGACTGGTTATCATTTGATTATATATGTAAAGTGAAGTAAGTTACCTCTTTGATTAGGGTTCTTCTATAACGTGATCATGTCATATCCGGCTAATTGCTTCTAGAATCGTAGAGTTTCCCTCGATTTAGATATCTTGCCATTCATGTCTAAGGTCGAAAGCTATGAGCTCACTAACCGACTTGTAGACCAATTTTGCGACCTACCCATGGATGTCGAGGGTCTCGATCATCTCTTCTGGGAGGCTGACACAGTGCTAGCTAGGGCATCTCCAAATGTTTCAGTTGGACCATTGCCTTCGGTCCAACCGTCGGTTCAACAAAAGCCTCCATCAACAACTACTCTACTGCGATCCAGGCAGTTAAAGAAAGGGACGTGATTGTGAAATCGGTTTCCTTGTTTGTTTCGGTTTGTTTGGTTTGAGTAGGATAGGTTTTATTTTATGGAGGATAATTTGGTAATTTTTATTATGTCATAAACCTAGGTGTTAATACTTTTCTTACTTGTAATTTTGGAGGCATCCTTTTGTTATTCAATAGAGAATCCTCGAATTTCTCTAAGAGCATTGTCGAATTTTGTTTCTGAATTTCTTCTACTTGTGACAACTTTCGAGTGAAGTCAAATTGCAGGAGAAGCATAATTTTGTTTCAGTTAATTGTCGAAACAAAATTCCAAGAATTCGCTCTTTGGTAGAATTTCCCAAAGAGTTCGAATAACCCTAAACCTAAACACCTACCACCAAAACAACAGAATCACCCATCCATACTTCCGAATTGCGTTAGTTGGTATCAGAGCTAGTATCCACCTTGTCAGGAGGGAATATAGATCCTACTGTGGCTGCGATTTCGGAAGCATTGCGTAGGGGCAGAGAATCACAAGAAAGGGAAAAGGAAGAGGGTGATCGAGCCATGCAGCAGATCCTGGAAAACCAGAATCAACAGATGCAAACCCTGAGCCGTATGATGCAATAATTGGTAGTGAACGGACGACTTGCACAACACGAACCAGCCGAAAGGCCAGAGGAACAAGGGGGCGATGTTGAAGCGGAGATCGAATTGCCACCAAGGAAACAGCCACCTAGGTTTTTCCCCAGGGATGGAAGAGGTGGCCATGGGAGAGGTGGTGGCCATGGGAGAGGTGGCGGCTATCAACCTCCCAGGGATTTGGATCGCGAGCCATATAATCCTCGATGGGATGCAGGGTTCAAGCTTGAGGTTCCTGAATTTACTAGCAGTATAGTGCCCGAAAAGTTTCTAGATTGGATGAGTACAGTGGATGAATTGTTTTTGTTGAAAGAAGTTCCTGCCGATAAGTAGTGGCATTGGTTACAATGCAACTTAAGGATAGAGCCCCAGCTTGGTGGCAATCCTAACGATATCAACGATATTTGGATGGACTCCCAGTCTTGGATGATTGGGCCAAATTGAAATGGGAGATGCAAAAGGAATTTTTGCCTTTCAACTATCGACAGACACTATTTTAGAACTTGCAAAGTTTGACACAGGGTGCAAAGAGTGTGGAGGAATACACCCTGGAGTTCTATCGGATGGTGGCAAGGAACCGACTCCGTGAGATGCAAAAGTAGCATGTGGCACTTTACTTGCATGGCCTCTGTCCTACAATTCAGGAAGCCCTGCAAGTACACACCTTTAGTAACATCACCGACATGCAAACGAAGGCAAAGGTAGTGGAAAGGAGCTTAGCTATTGCTGGTGAAAGAAGTCCAGCATTCAGAAGAGGACCTCCTTTTCCTTCTAGGATTCCGTCTCCAAACACTCCTTCTTCCTCCAGAGTTTTCACTCCGCCTACTCAACAAAGCCGAACTACAGTGCAACCGAATCATGGGTCAGGTCGAGCTCAAAACCGTCTACCAGTCAACAAGGCGAATGTCACTTGCCATCATTGTCAACAAAAAGGACATTATGCCAATGAATGTCCCCGGGTTAGATCTCAGTTGTTGATCCTGGATAGTGCAAAAGGGGACTTCGATGGGGATTATGATGCTGACAAGTTAAGCAAATTACTGAGTTGCTTGACAAGGGGTACATCCGGGAGAGTATTAGTCCTTGTGCTATGCCGACCTTAATGGTGCCGAAGAAGACGGTAGTTGGAGAATGTGTGTTGATAGTCGCGCTATCAACCGAATCACGGTTAAGTACTGTTTTCCTATTCCGAGGCTGGATGATATGTTGGACCAGCATAGTGGGGCAACAGACTTCTCCAAAATTGACTTGAAGAGTGGTTATCATCAGTTATGGATCAAGTAGAGGGATGAATGGAAGACTGCATTCAAAACTAAATATGGGCTCTTCGAATGGGTAGTTATGCCATTCGATCTCTCTAATGCTCCGAGTACATTCATGAGGGTAATGAACTAGGTATTGCGACCCTTCCTGAATAGTTTTATTATGGTTTATTTTGACTACATACTGGTGTATAGTCGGATGGAGGATGAACACTTACAACATTTGTCGATGATTCTGGCGATGCTACGAGAGTATAGCCTATATGCCAACTGTAAGAAGTGTGTTTGGTTGACGAATAGTCTCATCTTCCATGGTATGTAGTTTCGGTGCATGGAATTCGTCCTAATGAAGTGAAAATTCAGGCTGTCCGAGAATAGCCTAGACCACGTAGTGCTATGGTGGTTAGGCCTTTTCATGGGTTGGCTAGTTTCTACCGGCAGTTCATTAAGGATTTCAGTGTAATCATGGCTCCTTTGACGGGTCTCTACAATGCGAGAGAGTTTGTGTGGACAGAAGAAGTGCAACGGGCGTTTGAGGAGATTAAAGATAAACTTACTAGTGCGCTTGTGCTAGCTTTGCCAAATTTTGAGAAGCTCTTCGAGGTAGAATGTGACACTTCAAAGGTGGGAATGGGGCTGTTTTGAGCCAGGAAAGGAGAACTGTTGCTTATTTCGTTGAGAAGCTAGGTGGAGTTAAACTAAACTATTCGGTTTATGATACTGAATTTTATGCTATTGTTCGGGGACTTCAGCTTTGGCGGCACTATCTGATTCAACGGGAGTTTGTGCTTTATTTGGATCATCAAGCCTTCACGTTCCTTCAAGGACAGCACAAGCTTAATGATCGGCATGCTAAGTGGGTTGCTTTGCTGTAGGAATTTACCTTCACCCTAAAGCATAAATTGGAAGTGATTAACAGAGTTGCTGATGGTTTGAGCAGACGTCATTCCATGCTGAATATGATGAAGATTGTTACTTTGGGGTTCGAAGGTTCGCGTGAGGACTTGCAAAGTGATGCTGATTTCGGGGAGGTGCTACGTGAGGTGGAGAAGCAACATTGGAGTGATTTCGTGCTCCATGATGGGTATCTCCTTCGAGGTAATTGTTTGTGTATACCTAATACATCATTGCACCTTTTGATTGTCCAGGAATTGCATGCACAAGGTCACTTTGGCAAGGATAAAACTGCGGGGTTGATTAAGGAGCGGTTTGATTGGCCTGCCATCTACAAAAGTGCCCCTGCACTGCACCACAGCTGTATCATTTATTGTGATGTGGTGCCCATGGACGCCACACATTCGCTGTTTGGTAGACCTTGGCAGTATGACAACAAGGTAACATATGATGGTTTCGCTCACTGCTACACGGTTAATTGAGGAGCTAAGAAAGTCGTGTTGCAACCAATGCATGATAGCTTCTTGAAGGGAAAGAAGACTATCATTTGTTTGCCTCGTAAGGAGTTCTAAAACGAGGTAGGGGAAGCCAAGGTTAGTTTTGCTTTGTTGTATACTACATTGGCGACCTTGGATGCTTTGGAAAAGGAAGTTGCAATTCGGGAAAACTGAGTGGAGTTTTGTAAGAGTTCGCAGATATGCTTCCAGATGACTTGCCTCCAAGTCTATCGCCCATGCGTGATATACAACATCAAATTGATTTGGTGCTGGGTTCCATTTTTCCGAATAAGGTCCATTACAGACTATCTCCACAGAAGCATGACGAGTTGAGGCATCAAATTACTGAGTTGCTTGACAAGGGGTACATCCAGGAGAGTCTTAGTCCTTGTGTTGTGCCGGCCGTATTGGTGTCGAAGAAAGATGGTAGTTGGAGAATGTGTGTTGATAGTCGCACTATCAACCGCATCACAGTTAAGTACTGTTTTCCTATTCCGAGTCTGGATGATATGTTGGACTAGTTTAGTGGGGCGACAAACTTCTCGAAAATCGACTTGAAGAGTGGTTATCATCAGATACGGATCAAGCTGGGGGTGGAAGACTACATTCAAAACTAAATATGGGCTCTTCGAATGGGTAGTTATGCCATTCGGCCTCTCCAATATGCGAGTACATTCATGAGGGTCATGAACTAGGTATTGCGACCCTTCCTAAATAGTTTTACTGTGGTTTATTTTGACGACATACTAGTGTATAGTCGGACGGAGGATGAACACTTTCAGATGACTCTGGCGACGCTACGAGAGCATAACCTATATGCCAACCATAAGAAATGTGTTTGATTAACGAATAGTCTCATCTTTCTTGGGTATGTAGTTTCGGGGCAAGGAATTTGTCCTGATGATGCGAAAGTTCAAGTTGTCAAGGAATAGCCTATACCACTTAATGCTACGGAGGTTAGGTCTTTTCATGGGTTGGCTAGTTTCTACCGACTATTCATTAAGGATTTCAGTGTAATCATGACTCCTTTGACGAGTCTCTACAACGCGAGGGAGTTTGAGTGGGCAGAAGAAGGGCAACAAGCGTCTGAGGAGATTAAACATAAACTTACAGTGCGCCTGTGCTAGAGTTGCTGAATTTTGAGAAAGTCTTCGAGGTAGATTGTGACGCTTCAAAGATGGGAATTGGGACTGTTTTGAGCCAGGAAAGGAGAATTGTTGCATATTTCTGTGAGAAGCTAGGTGGAGCTAAACTTAACTATTCGGTTTATGATACTGAATTTTATGCTATTGTTCGGGCCCTTCAGCATTGGTGGCACTATCTGATTCAACAGGAGTTTGTGCTTTATTCGGATCATCAAGCCTTGAAGTTTCTTCAAGGACAGCATAAACTTAATGATTGGCATGCTAAGTGGGTTGTTTTGCTGCAGGAATTTACTTTCACCCTAAAGCATAAGTCGGGCATGATGAATAGAGTTGCTGATGGTTTGAGTGGACGTCATTCCTTGCTGAATATGATGAAGATTGTTACTTTGGGGTTCGTAGGTTTGCGTGAGAAATTGCGGAGTGATGCTGATTTCGGGGAGATGGTGCTTGAGGTGGAGCAGCAACATCGGAGTGATTTCGTGCTCCATGATAGGTATCTCTTCCGAGGTAATTGTTTGTGTATACCTGATAAATTATTGTGCCTTTCGATTGTCCAAGAATTGCATGCACAAGGTCACTTCGGCAAGGATAAAACTACAGGGTTGATTAAGGAGCGGATTGATTGGCCTGGCATCTACAAAAGTGCCCAGAATGTTGCGAAGAGATGTCGAATTTGCCAGGTATCAAAAGGGGTCAGTAGCAACCAAGGGTTATATACTCCATTGCAGATACCGGACGAACCCTGGACAGATGTGTCCATAGATTTTGTATTAGGCTTGCCTCGGACACAGTGTGGATCTGATAGCATATTGGTTGCGTAGACCTTTTTAGTATAATGGCGGTGTTTATTGCTTGTAATTCGACTATGGGTTCTAGCCGGATAGTTGACTTATATTTTGGGGAGGTTGTCAGATGATTTGGCCTTCCTCGAATGATTTTATCTGACAAGGACACTAAGTTCATGAGCCATTTCTGGCATGAACTTTGGAAGAAATTGGAGACGATGCTGAAGTTCAGTAGTCCTTATCATCCTCAGATGAACAGTCAAATCGAAGTGGTAAATCGAACATTGCGTAATATGCTCCGAGCACAGGTCAAGCTTTTCGGCACTCGGGATTCTCTTCTTCCCAAGATTAAGTTTGAGTTCAATTGGTCGGTTAATTGGTCTACTCAGTACTCGCCATTTCATATTGTATTCGGTAGGAATCCACGGAGTCCTCTTGATCTCGCCATTCCGAACGTTAGTACTACTTCCAAGAAGGTTGAAGACCGGTTAGTTGATTTGCATTCTATTCATGCTTCGATTAAGTCCAACTTGGAGCATGCCTATGCTTTTTACAAAGAACATGCAAATCAGACTCGCCGGGATGTGCAATTCGAGGTTGGTGATTTCGTATGCGTGACGTTAACCAAGGAACGGTTTTCGTTGGGCACGTATCATAAGTTTAAAGATTGGAAGATCGGTCCTTGTCAGATCTTGGAGAAGTTGGGAGCAAATGCTTATCGACTCGAGCTGCCGGATGATCTTAGCATTTCTAACTTTTTTAATATGCAACATTTGTCCTAATTTCATGGAAACAACCAAAGTTTGAGGACAAACTTTTCGGAAGAGGGGGAACCTAATTTCATAGCCGGTGCATCTTCAGATGTTTCGGTTGGACCATTGCCTTCGGTCTAACCATCGGTTCAGCAGAAGCCTCCATCAACAACCACTCTACTGCGATCCAAGCAGTTGAAGAAAGGGAAGTGATTGTGAAATCGGTTTCTTTGTTTGTTTCGGTTTGTTTAGTTTGAGCAGGATAGGTTTTATTTTATGGGGGATAATTTTGTAATTTGTATTATGTCATAACAATAGGTTTTAATACTTTTCTTACTTGTAATTTTGGAGGCATCCTTTTGTTATTCAATAGAGAATCCTCGAATTTCTATAAGAACATTGTCGAATTTTGTTTCTGAATTTCTTCCACTTGTGACAACTTTCAAGTGAAGTCAGATTGCAGGAGAAGCATAATTTTGCTTCAGTTAATTGCTGAAACAAAGTTCCAAGAATTTGCTCTTTGGTCGAATGTCCCAAAGAGTTCGAATAACACTAAACCTAAACACCTACCACCAAAACAACAGAATCACGCATCCATACTTCCAAATTGCATCAAAGGTTGAGTTGAGTAATCGTACTCTCATGGGAGATGTTAGGAGTAGCGCATGGTTGGTCGAGGCATGAAAGATGTATGAGACAAATTGCAGATTACCAGGTCGAAGGTCGTGGTCTAGTAAGACCTCTCTGGACCTCATTTAGGTGGTCGATGACGTCGGAGGTCGGTGATAGCAATTTGCTGCCCACCTTTCCTCGTTGACTTCGTAAGTCTAACTTTCAGGTATTGAGGTCGGGCCCTTGAGCCCATTTGGATTGACTTTGTCCGGGTCATGCCCATTTAAGTTGACTTCTCTGGATCTTGCTCGTTTCTCCCATCATTACCCCCTTTAGGACCAGCGAGCTCTAAGGTCGTGGCACCTAA
The DNA here is from genome assembly GCA_028571225.1 of Parsonsia alboflavescens. NCBI lineage: Eukaryota > Viridiplantae > Streptophyta > Magnoliopsida > Gentianales > Apocynaceae > Parsonsia > Parsonsia alboflavescens. The sequence goes on from JAOXNR010000031.1 coordinate 1,371,115, forward strand.
ATTACCATCTTAAAGTCTCGACCTCTGAGCGGTCGCACCGTTTTCTCTGTAACGGCTATTTTTTGGAGGAGACATGCCTCTTTAGTTTTGGAAATTTCCTCAGTTCCCAACTTACCAATTCCTTTTCAGCAACCCAAAAGATTTCTTATCGCATATAAATTAGGAGTCTTTCAAAGGTTTTAGAATTTACCTAAAGCCTTTCATATTCTACAAGAACTCAGTTTTGCAATACCTTTTTCCAACATTATATGAACCAATTAAGTTAGAATCAACTAGAATTAGAATCGATCACACTAATCGGAAGATATAATAAACCGATTTCGCTAAAACCGGTTTAATAATTGAGTTGATACAATGAAACCGGCTTTACAATTGAGATGATGCAATACAATGAAATCAATTTTGAACAAAAATGAAACAATTTATTCCCACTGATTTGACGTGTTGTCCTTTTTCTTAGAAGCAGAAAACGAACTTCATGAAAAATGAGGTTTGCTTCGCTTGCCCAATAAATTAGTTCAATTGAACATATTTCCAAAAACTGAAACAGGTGGTTGACTTGCATAATGAAAGTAACCAGCTCATATTATAAGCTAATTTCAGTGAAACCAGTTCGAAAATCTAACTGGTTAAGTCAAACCGGTTCTGTTCTAGATTGGTTCAATAAAACCAACTTTTATAATACGTGCTAGTTTCATTGAAAGCAGATCATAATGTATGAGTCTGTTACAAGATTTTTCTCTCCAGTTATATGATCACAATTTTTTGCTTTTTCAAGAAACTAAAACAGCCTCTTTTTTTTCACCGAGTTCTAAGAATCTGTTATCCTTTTAGTTAATGTACCCAATATTTAATACGTGTGCGAAAACCGAAAAAGGAGGAAAGGTAATAATAACCATCTCATCTTATAGGCCGATTTCAATGATACCGATTAAAAAATAGAACCAATTTCATTGAAACCTGCATATTATATGTTCATGTTAAAAGATTTTTCTCTCCTTTTATGTCATCTTAACAGTTTTCCTTTTTTCAGAAACTAAACAGTCTCTTTTATTTTTACCATTTTCTATAATCTATTATCCTTTTAGTTAATATATAATATTCAATAGGTGTGAGAAAACCAAAAAAGTAAGAAAGGTAAAGAATAATTGGCACATCTAATAGGCCTGTTTTAGTGAAACCAATTCAAAAATAGAATTGATTTCACTGAAATCAGCTTATTATATGAGACGATTAAACAATTTTTCTCTATTCGGTTATGTGAACGGTTATCCTGTTTCAAGAATGTAAACAATCCCTTTTTTTTTTGGCTAAATAGTTGTAGACAACTATAAATAGATGCCCATTTCAAGATCTGATTTTGTGCATAAGGTTTCACAAGCACCTGCATATGTTTGGGTTGTTGTCATCTTGTACTAGGACAGGTAGTTATGGTCTATTAAGAAGACATCATTTTTTGTATGAACTGATGTAACCCACTTCATTTCCATCTGAAATTCCTGAATTTTTTACCTATTGGCTTTGTTAGTAATTCTCTCTAACTGCTACAATTCACATTCTAAGCTACCCAGACTATAAGCTGTTTTTGCAGTGTTTAGAGGAGCTATCAAGAAAATATCCCGCAACAAAGTTTGTCAAAATCATATCTATTGATTGCATTGCTAATTATCCTGATCGCAATCTCCCGACTGTTCTTGTATACAATAATGGTGCTGTTAAGGCAAATCATGTTGGACTTCATAGCTTTGGTCGAAAATGTACCCCTGAAGGTAAGCCTCAAATTGCTTATACAGATTTGTAGTTCTGTCTCTGCGTTATCACACCCTGTAAGCTAACCTTATTATGTTTCCTTGTCAACATTATTTAGGTGTTGCGTTGATTTTGTGCCAATCGGATCCTGTACTAAATGATAGGCAAGTTGGAAGCGATAAAGACGTCCTTGATGGAGTCAGAAAAAGGTTCAGAGAGAGGCTGTAGCAGAGCATGAAGATGATGATGGATCTTCAAGTGATTAGTTTTGGATATTATCTATGTTTTCTTTTCCATTTTTCCTGGTTGGCCAGTTAATGCCTTTGTAGCAGTGAAGAGTTGCTATAATGTACTTTTTGCTGAGAACATTGGGCAGCCTCTTGTAGGACGAACCCATTCCCCTTTAAGTTGTGCTAACATGTGGTTCAAATAAAGAACATGGTATATAGGCAAAGTTTGGATTGGAGATATCAGAAATATGAGAAAGGAGGTTAGAAAGAACTGAGATTACTATGTTTGGTGTTTTTGAGTTTTGATTGTTCACTTTAATATCTATATTTTTTGAAGTATTGTGATCTTAGATAAAGTATTAAAGTTCAATGCAGATTTAAACTTGATTCCCTTTGAGAACTCTCTAAACCGGTTAGATTTTAGTTGGAAAACAAAGATCAATTTGGAGGATATTAATAAGAAAGCTGAAAATATGAATACCGGCATCATGTTGAATGCCCCAAAAAGAGGCAAGAAAAACTCCCTAAAATTCGACAATTTCTTGATCAAAAGGAAAGCTTCTATTGCTCTCTTTTCTTGAAATCAAAACGGTCAGATACATGACAATGCTCAATTATCAATGTTTCCACCTGAACTAAATTTACAAAGCTGAGAAAGAATGGAAGAAAGAGCTGAACACAGCATGTATTGTATAGCCTGTAAAGCTATTCACTTGGACAAGGTAGAAGTTTTATACCAAATATTGTAGGTTTAGGAGAGATCTTGTTGGAAACAGAAAGTAGGTTACCTTTTCTCTTTTCTTTCTTGAAATAAATTCCTCTTTTTATGAAAAAATTGGAATCATGTATGAAAAAATTCTGACAGCCAAGTATGAAAAAATTGGAATCATCATCGGGAAGATATAAAATCTTAACCTTTATCCTAAACTTGGGACAAAAATTGATTTATATTGGAAATCGGCATTATCATAAATTTATTAGCTTTTTAATTAATTATGTTGCAAGACTAAGTTATTGTTTGAGAGCTATACTAGGATTGCTACTTTTGTTTGTGTTGATCATTTACAAGAGAAGGAGATGTCATTTGTCAATGTACGAAAACATTGAAAACTACCTCCAAGATCCAAATAATCTCTCACCCAGGTGAAAAATTGGGTGAGGGAGGCTTCGGAGCAGTTTTCAGAGAGAAGCTTCGAAGTGGTCCTCTTGTGACAGTAAAATTGTTGGGAAAATCAAAAGCTAGTGGGCAAGAATTTATCAATGAAGTTGCTGCCATAGTAAGGATTCACCATGTTAATGTGGTAAGATTGATTGGCTTTTGCTTTGAGGGTTCAAAACAAGGTCTTGTTTATGACCTCCCTAATGGTTCTCTTGAAAAGTATATATTTTCAAAAGATCAAAATAAGTTGTCATTGAGTTGCTAGACGATACTTGAGATTGTTCTTGGAGTGGCGAGAGGGATTGATTATTTACATATGGGTTGTGACATGCAAATTCTACATTTTGACATCAAATCTCACAACATTCTTCTTGATGAGAATTTCACTGCAAAAGTTTTTGATTTTAGTCGTGCAAAACTGTATCCAACGGAAGACAGTATAGTCTTTTTGACAGCAGCAAGAGGTACATTTGGCTATATGGTTCCCGAGCTATGCTACAAGAACATTGGAGGAATTTCATACAAGGTTGACATCTACGGTATTGGAAATGCTTCTAGGTTCGTGTCTGATCAAGTTCTGAGTTCTCTCTGCTAGGCTTCAAGAACTGATGGAATGCCCCAATGCAACCTCAGCCTTCTGGGCTAAGTTGCAATTAGTATCTTCACTTCCGACAAGTTGTCCGGTTGGTTTTGGGAATAGAGTGCCGAGGTTCATGTCTGGTCAAGTTCTGAGCTCTCTCTGCATCGCGATCTGAACAAAATGGTTGGTTTGATGGTTTGGGAACCTCCAAAGGGAAACGATGTCATTTTAGGCTGCTTCTACATCTACTCAAAATGATGTCATTTTGATTAATTTGAATTTGAAAGATGTTTTCTGTAGCGTCATCCCTTGTCGCGGCAGTAAGGTGTGCGGTGCCACACACCTTAGACATTCTGTAAACATATATATATATATATATATATTTATATATATATTCATCTATACCTACTGACAACAAGGGACAGTGCTTCCCCCTCCCCCTATATATATATATATTCAAAAGTTTATCATTAAACAAAGGATTTCTCACCTACTTAATTCCACATATTTGAAACAAACTATAGTTTGATCCTTTGTAATTTTTTTGAGTCATATAAGTTCCATTATGAAATTACTCGGCTATAATGATTCAAAGCACTAATTTTCAACCAATCTCAAGGCAGAGCAGGGTCACATGACTAACTTTAGGAGTAAAAATGCCATTCAACCCCTGAACCCAACCATTCTTAAAATAAATAAATAAAAAATGAAAACCCATGCAACTGAGAAAGTTCATTTATGAAATTCATGTCCATTTGGGTCCCTAAAGATTATAGATTGAAAATTCAACATAAAATTTGACAAAGGCTTTGTTTGTGATGCATCGCACTTGGTGTTATTTTCTTGGGTCTCCAATTTCATCAGTTTCTATTACGTGCTGCTTCAATGCTAAGTTTAGGATAAATTCCATTTTATTTAGATTTTATTTTTGGGGATTTAGATCTCGATATTTTATTAGGACCAAAAAGCAAAAATTTTTCTTGAATTTTCATTCCTGATTTGTCTTTATTTTTCTTGATTATTCAGTTGTTTTCTTGAAACATTCACTTACCTCTTGATTTGTTTTACTCAACGTTTTGATTATCCAAGGAATAAGAGAATAAAATTTTTTCTTCTCGTTCCAAGGTTGTTGGATTCAGGGACGGGAATTAAATGACAAGTTTGCCCCCAAAGTTACCATGTTGGCCAGAAAAATGAAGAAAGATCAAAATATAATTTACCTTAAACGCATGGGATTGAAGACTCTTAAACTCAAGTTTTCCTCAAAAGTAATATATTTATCACCCCAAAGTAATATATATTTCTTGTAAATATGTCTATCAACAACAAACAGTTTAGATGCAATAAGTTCTAATATATCAAGCGGTAATCTTTTTCAAGTTCTATATTTATTCTCTAAATAGAGAAATCATATTATTTTAAGATCATAAAATTTTTTAATTGATATAAAAAGGTCCACTATGTTTCCATACCTTAAATCTCCACTTTAACCAATATTACTCTAGATATCCGATGAAACTTTTAACGTGCTCTGATATGTAGTCTTAACAACCACCACTCCTCAAAAGAGCAAGGATTACCGTTAAAGCTCAAAATCAAAATTATGAATTATTCCCTATTAAACCAATAAATATTTAACACGCATTCCCTATAAGATATAATTTCTTAGGATTTAATTTATCTTTTTAAGTTTTAATATTAAAAGATAATAACTAAAAATCACAAATAAAATTTTATTGATATAAAAGAAAACGATATACAAATATGTATATATTTTATTGCCAATTAATTTTTAATATTTTTTCCCAAAAAGATGGGAGTAGAAATAAGTATTAAATCCAATATCCAAGACAGAAATTAAAAAGAATATTGAGTTGTTTCACATTCAGAATCAAACTGCTAAAAGTGTCACCGCTGCCATCCCACAAGCAAAATCACCAACCCCAAATCAACCAATGATTCCAGTTTAAACTAAACAGAAAAAATTGTAGATTCTCCATCCCAAAAAAACAAAAAAAACAAAATACAGGATCCAAGCATCCTCCTTTCCAGATGAATGACCTAGTGTGTATATATAATTATATTATATAAGTACATATTCTGGATCCTGCATTCGCATATCTCCTACTTATAACAAATTGTACAGCTACAGGACGTCTAAATAAAGGAGGCAAAAAGGCATATTCTTACATAGAACAGCCGATTCACCTCAAAAGTGATTCTTGTGCAAACCCACGCTCCAAAAAAATGGGCAGCATCCTCAGTGTAAGTTCATCTTCTCAACCACGAACCTATGAATTTCGACCAGAATATGCATTTGCATCGCAGACTGCCAACACCGGTGGACCAACAAAACTCTTCAGCTCTCCAACAACTCTTGGTTTTCACAGAGCATTCATTATTAAATGAATAACCAATGAACGTAGTGACCAACAAACAAATACCAACCGATTGCCAATCTCAGGAATCAAAATCATGATGCAGCTACAGGTGCTGCTGCTGCTGCTTCTTTCTCCATTTTTTCCTTCTCAATCTCCGCTCTTCTTTGATCAGCGTGCTGAGCAACACCATTTGCAATGGCTTGATAATGGAAGTCAAGCGTCTGACTGAGGTTCTGGAACCTCAATGGATCAGATGCTTGCAAGGCTTCATTTAGAAATTCAAGACAAGTCAGCATATAATAATTCAAATGAAACCACTCTTTTAAATTTGAAATAAACAGGATTGTCTGTACCTTTAATTGTATCCACAAAAAAGATGAATGGGTCAACATCATCAATTGGTGACTGTAATTCTTCATCATCACTGAAATCATCATCCGTATCATCATTGTCCTCGTCATGGGAACGGAATGCCTTTGCCTGAAACAGTGTCAAGCAAATTAATTTATTCAAGATTGATTAGATAGACAAACTTCCTTAACTCATCAAATTGTAGTGGGCAAATTCTATCCTACAATAGTATCTAGAATATTAGATTGACATTTACAAGAAAATTAATTTATATAACATTTCAAATTCTATTCTTTTTTTGAAGAAAATAGTTTATGGGTAATGAAATGGCATCTTTTCAAATTCTACTCTTGTATGAAGCAAAAAAAAAAATTCCAAACCCTAGGAAAGATTACCTGAGCAGCCAGTTTTTGAAGTCTAATGCTATCAGCTTCATCTCCATCCTCAGTATCAAGTCCCATTTCCTTGTCTGACCCCTCACCTTCATCATCTTCATCATCAGTTAGTAGGCCATCCATATCATCATTGTCTTCATCTGCCTGTTCCTTTTCTGCCTCTGCAGATAAATTTTACCATTAAAAAGACAAAGAAATCAAGAAAAAACAATTAATTAGACTGTGAAGTAAAAGAAATTAACTCATGAAGGGAAAGAAACTCAAATCACCAACCTGCCACTTGTTCCTTGTAGGCCACAAGGAGATCAAGAGTTGCCTTAAAAATACGTTCCAATGCCTCACCAGGCATTTGATCAGCAGGAAGGGGTAGCAATGATGTCAATCCTAAGCAGCAAACCTTTTTATCATGTTCTCTGAAACATTAAAATCAAAATTATATATAAAATCCTTTATACAATAAAGAAAGAAGACAGGAATAAAATTCAATAGTCACGGTAAGATATACAGGAATAGCAGTAAAATAATACCTTTTAAAATTAGCTCGACGACCACTTTTTTTAGTTTGTTGCAACATCTGAAACCAAAGGTTGAAGATGTCGGCAGCAACACCAAGCTTTTGGAGTATATTTAGAGTGAATGAAGAATTGTAATAAAGAGCATCAGCAATCTACAAGTACCAAGAACAATTGTCAATTATCAGTTCCAACAATATATAAAAAGAATAAAAACATAGTAGTCTAGTAACATATATCCTATCTAACGCCACTGTGATAGCGCATGTTAAACCTTAAGTTTAAAAGTTTCAGACCCAGTGATAGACCATATTTATTTTGATTATAAACATATCTCTAAAATTGAATATAACCATAATTATTTCGTAACTGAAAAAATAGCTTAGAAGTGACGGGAAAGATTGAGTTATTCAGATATCTTGGCCATATCATATGCAAGTATATGTGCATTAAAGAAACCCTAGTAATCTTATACTTGAGTAATTTACCGAAGAAACTTATGAAAATACTCCCTTAATTTCTTTCTCAATGAATAAGGAAATACCATGAAGGATTTGTATAGTCCACTTGAAACTACAACACATCTAAAGCAACATACCCAAGAGGTCATCAACAAATGAAAGATTAAGTTGCAAAAACTATAGAAAATACTAATTTAACATTTTATAGATACAAGTTTTCCCACAAGTTGAATCTTAGAGCACACAAAAGTTCATTTACTAACCACTTCAATCAAAAGACACTTTAGATACGGTTTTTCAGCTCGTCTAAGTCGTTCAACACTAATTTTGATATATGGCTCTATCCATTGATCCACCTGCCCTCTGCAGTTTTGAAACACCACTTGGATGAGCTTAGGTGCTGGCTCAATATCACCATCCTCCAGATTTTTGTCTCCCATGATCTACATAACAATTGAAAAAAAATGAAAGTGATAAAATCACTTCCAGCCTCACAATCATCAACAGTGTCCTATAACATTTTAAAAAAGAAATAAGCTACTTACCGATGATATCATATTCCAAAGACTTTTTTGATAGTCCGGTTCCTTGCACGTGAGAAAGTGTGCAGTACTCCTGGATATGTAGTTGTCCAATGGAACCAATATATCTAGATAAAGTACATAAAACCAAAATTAGCTGCCCTAAGAAAGAATCCAGTCAGTCCAATGCAAGACACAAATTGCCTCTAAAGCTCACAAATTTCTAATAGGATATATCAATAAAGATAACCAACAGGTATACAGAAGAAAGATAATTCACACAAACTGAAAAAGGAGTGAAAGGTGTCTCTGAACGAACTTGGAAAGAAATCAATTGCCCAGTCAGCTAGAGCTTCCATCATTAAAGCCCAAAGACTCCACATTTCCAATGAAATCGTGGGTGAAAAGAAAGTCATATATGACACAATCTCCAATACTTCTTCAAAAACCTCTGTAGAAAAGATAAAATAATCATGAAAGGTTTTGAGCATAACATGAAAAAAAAAAATACCAGATCAAAAAAGAACTATACAGAAAGTTCAGTATTATATTGAACTTTAATTCCATAGCCTCACAAGAATACTTGAGCATCTCAATTTCACACTTTCAATATATATATTTTAGAAGGAACAATATGTTGCCTCCATTTCAAAGAAATCAATTCCCAGCAAGATAAGGCTGGGAACAAAAAATCATTTTCAACTTCTACACATCATTTTGCAGAATAAGATGCTTAAGCACATTTCCTAGACAATTGGTATAGGCATGGAGAAGACCTCCATCTAAGAAAAGTAAACTGATATTGCTGAAGCTGATGGTAATCAGTTAAATTCCAAGGATTGAAAATTAAAACCCCTGTTAACAGTTCCGGGATTTTGTATGCAGTTGATTAAAAGGATAGTACAAAGACACAAAATAGTAGGACCAAGCTAGATAAATGAGTACCTTGACCATCAGAAGTCAACATCCTACGCATTATTGGAAGCAATGTTGGCTCAATATGTACAAAAAGATGTGGAAGGCTGCTGACTGACTCAAGAATTGTACTAATAGCTCTCAAACAACCAACAGCAGCCAACGCACCAGGATCATCACCTTCTTCATCCGCTTCAGCAGTATTCATACACTTCCAAAAAGCAGCAGCCTGAAAACAGGTCACTCCATTTCAATAATAAGCATTTAGAGACTGCAGAGCAGAAATACAACTACATAAATATTAGGGAATACCAGATTTTGGCATAATCCAAGAGCATAAGGAGCCATCTCTTCACCGAATTTGTCAACAATAGTCTCAAGGGTGAACACGAGATCCTCATTCTCCACTTCATTCATGAGTTTAAAAAACTCTGCAAGAATTAATAAAATGCGTATTACCATGATGGTACTTCCTTATAAAGGTCAACTCGTAAAATGATTATTAGGTTTTACAAGTAGCGTACCATCAAGAAGTTGTGGAAGAATTGGTCGAATTTCACCCAAGTCTAAGCAAGATGATAAGTGAAATTATTAGCCAGAAAAAGATACATGGAGAATAGTGAGTGGCACAAGATTAGGGAATTACATCGTATACCTTTGCAGGCTTCAACAAAGGAGCGCAATGCAAAAACAGAGTCCACACGAACTGGGAGCTCTTGATCACGCATTCCAGCAACAACACTATGCAAAGCTTTACGAAAATTGTTTGGGTCTGAGAAATTAATATTTGCATATTGTCCAGCAACCCAAGCTGCCTACACTCCAGAAAATGGCAAAGTGGATTGGCTGGTGAAATAGAAATCATAATAGAATCCAGCATAACCAATGATTAAAAAAAACATCTAATAAGGTTACATAAACAATTTTTATTTCTAAAAACAAAAACTTGAGTGAAAAGCCATTTCCATTCTTGTTTGTGAAAACTCAAAAACTAAAGAGGAAAAATAGCAATCTATCACAAAAAGAGAAATTGGTTTCCCAGATGATACCACATGCAGAGTATGAAGTTCACTAAAATGAGACTTATAATTCAACAACCTAGCATCATCTACCATTTGAAAGATTCCTAGTTAAAATTAAACCCCACCATCATCATTTTAGAGTTCCGATTAAAACAAAAACAAAATATCGTGACGGAGCATGCAAAGAATTATGAATACAAATGATTCACAAAGTGTTTTGTACAATTGAGCACACCTTAGCTCTCAGATGGCCTATAGGACTGCTGAATTCAGGAAAAACATGCTGTACAAGCATGCGCTCAAGCTCTGACTTGTAAGGTTCAGTCTGTTTTAGTTTATCACAAAGAGCTCCAATCGCAAGAAGAGCACCATCTTTTTGCCTGTATGGTTTATATTCTGGCGCAGCTTCATCATATCTACATAAACAAACCATTTGAGGGAATGTGGAGAAATGAGCACCATTTTAATGTAAAAGAGTTTGATAAACATATCCACTAATCAGAAAACTACCTTTTAAAGATCTCCACAATAAAAAGAATAAACTTCTGAAGATTTTCTTTACCACGCTTCCTCACCAGCTCACTCACAAAATCCATTGCAGCAGTTCGAGGACTATATAAATCTTCAATTATGTCTGCAAAGAGGATTAAAAGAAGAAAAAAAAAACTTTCAAATTAATTCAATCATGAATGGATAAAAATAACAACAACAACAACAATAATAATAACACAAAGAACATGCAGAACAGACAGGACTTACCATAACCCTTCCTCACATACTCATGCGGGTCTTCTTCCCAAAGTTTTTGATCATTGTCGCTAAAACACATAAGTGGAAAGATAATCTCAAAGAGAACGACATCCAGCCTTGGTTGCAGAAGGCTATACATGTTGCTCTTCGAAATACTGCAATTAAATAGAGAAATTGGGAGAGGGGAGTCAAGGCCAGAACAATTATTTCAATAACCAAGCGCCAATTTTCACAAATACTAAATTCGTCCTATAAAGATAGTCCACATTCCTTTTTTACACAGATTAAGAAAAGTAATTAATGTAATTAATCTAATCATTTAAGGGTAATTTTACTTTTATACCCTGCATTCAATTCATAGGAACATTTAATGGAGTATATTGAAATTGAAAGTAATAAATATCAAGAAGGAATTAATGAGGGTAATTTAGTATTTTAACTCATAACTACCTCTCCTCAAAAAAGAAACTGGACTATAATTTGAGACAAATGAAAAAAGAAACCTGAACTATTTTTATGGGAAGGAGGTAGTATCAAATAAGAAAGAAACTAACAAGAAACTTCAAATCCATACTATAATGGTATTTTGTGAGACACGACTAAAGACACTTATTATCTTAGATCTTAATTGTTGAAAACTTCAAAGAACACTCTTGCACCATAGACTTTCAAATTCATACTGTAGTCAATATTTTGAGAAGACAGACCATTGACATCTTACTTTTTACAAAGAAATTAAAAACAAACTAGATATACTTCAGAGCAGTTGTCCAAGATAAAATTTGCTGAATATGATTAACACAAATTACAAACCTGCTGTTCAAATATTGCAAAATAAGGTTTGTCACCCGGTCAGGCAAATAGCCACCAACTCGAATTACATTCAATAAATTCAGATGGCATTCCAGGATTTTTCCAGCATAAGTCTTCTGAAACATTTGTGCAAATGATCTATTGTCTGGGTTTTGAAGTTTCAAATCACCAAATCTGAAAATAACAATATAAGTAAATAACAATAGTAATAGAGTAAAGAAACCAAGAGACAAAAGACAAAGGAAAAATCAAGTTAGAAACAGATAGTGTTGACACTACTTATAGTTAAATAGTATCTAACCTTGTGTAAAGGCGATTTAGTATATGAACTGTCCACTTTTTTACTTTCCACCATCCCCATGATTTCCGCAGCTCAGGATCACCAGGTTGCCCTTCTGATGGGACAGGTCGCTCCAATATATTCAAGAAGAGAACCATCCAGGCATTGAACACATTTGGATCAAATAACTGTTTCGGAATCTCCAACTGAGAAGAGAACAATATGACCACAATGAGTTTTGGGTTGGCAAATGTCAAGCCAGATCTTAAACATTTGTATCATTTGAAATACAAAAACAAAAACAAACTTAATCATGTATAATAATAAGAAAATTTGAAACAACTATAACTTCCCTCATAGTCACCAGAGCAAGAAAAGATTACTATTTATGTATTCAAGTTTCCAAAAGATTCCAGCAAATAGCTAAACAAAGTGTCAGATGTTAATACATATAACATGAGATATTTATTCCTGGTTTTAAACTACAGTACAGGTTTATCACAAGATTCAAATTGCCAAATAAAGCAGTTGGTCATATTATTTCATATTTAAGGAAAGCTGGATCATTTTCTTGGTTCTCATCCATTTGATTCCATTATTAATTGTTTCCAACCATTGTATCCATGTAGTGAAAACTCTCAAGCAAATAAATCATTAACATACATATATGGAGGACCAGAATATCTTGCAGATTAGCTTGATCAGATCCGCTACTTCAATTGATGGACTTGTTATCTGAACAAGCTTGTTAAAGATGTTCAGGAGATGAGGAAATGTTTCTTCAACAATGTGGTAGACAGGAGTTCTCTCCTCATCCGATTTGAACCTGCAACACATCACAAATAAGATAGACATTAGTTCACAAAAACCAATGAAAGAAAGACAAGATAATCAGATGTACTATATGCAAGACCAGAAAGAATAAGAGTAAGACCTTCCAGAACAAGAATGAACAATAAGTTGAAGACAAATCTCATTAGAAAATACCAATTGATATTAAGCAATCATATTAACAAAGAAAAAGATTGAACAGTTGTCCATGAATTAACAAACTTTCCAAGAATAAGCCGGGAAAGTTGAAGGACTCACTCATATTTTCTGGCCAAAATCCTTAGGACAAACAAAGCTCCATAGACTTGCTGATCCTGGAGATTGTGTTTAATCCAATGCAATAGTAATGGCCATTGCTCTGGGTAGTCAGCATGAACCATCGTCTTCAAACACTCACCCAACTGTACTCTGATTAAAAAAATTTTATATTCAATTCAAAGAATGAAGGGTATTCATCAATTAATGACTGTCTAGAACTAATAAATCTGTACAAAAACAGCAAAATATGACTTGTAATATAGTCTCCATTTCCAATCAAACAAGACGTGATCACACATTTTTCAGATTATTGATAAACGACCACCTACTTGATTTACCTAATTTAATTTGCATCACTAAAAGCATACACAAGGAAATAGCTTTAACAGTTGTAATCATGTACCATAAATGAGATATGCAAAAACCAGTAACATAGACCACCATCAACCTCAATGAATTACTATGCCAAAAAAACATAAGTTGTAACCATAAAAATGCTGCAAATGTAAGTAGCTACATCTACAACGAATGCCTGCCTAATAAACAGGAATCTGAATGGTCGAAGCATTGCTGGTCCTGAATATAAAATAATGAATTGTGCATTTCCATCTTTTCCAATGTTCAAATATCTGTCATTAAAGTGTGCTTTGAATTTTTAGTTCAATAAAATTCCTGGGAAAAAAAAAAAAATAACAGTAGCTTTGAGCAATGCACAAATAAATGTGAAACCATGCATCCTATGTTAAGGTAGCATCATGTGATGGTAAAAGGAAAAAAAATGTGTCCCTATTAGTATTAAAGTAGAAAAATAAAAACAAAAAAAGTAACTAGATCTAAATTGGATTCTTCAACTTGCAAAAATATTAAAGAGAACTCATTATGAAACTTGTCAGCTTATGTTTTTATCAATGTTTATTCTCACTTCATAAACCATGGAAGAAATTCAAAATTTGTGGGAATCAGGAAACAAAAACACGAAACTAATAACTTATTAATGCTATCATGTGCACTTATATGAGCAATGGCAATAGAACAAAAATACTCACAATATCTAATTATCTTTCCAATGATGGCATTTCGAGGATAAAAAAAATACTGTATCCAAACTTCCAAAAACAAGAACAGGTATGCTAAACAGAGTTATACCATTAATATCTTTCTTTCTTATAGGTTAGAATAAAAACATGCCATCACTTGAATTAGGTGCACCATGCTACAATTTCCCCATTGAAGTAACGAAGAGCTACAATAACAAAAAATATAATCAGACATGCAGTCAGACAAAAGAGATGCATACCTCAACAGTTGGGGAACTTGAACAACAAAATTCAGAATGTTCTGTCTCACCACATCCTTATCACCAGGTAGAATCTTAGATTGCTCACCTGCAGTTTTCCAGAATTCTTAACTCCCTAAAATACACATGATCTCTTGTCTAATACAATTATTAGATACATGAGAAACGAAGTTCTTCTACCCTCAAGAAAGTATTGCTCAACTTACCAACTTCGTGAGGGGCCCAGTTTCTGGCAATGAAATTCTTGAAATGAATGCTCGCAACTTGCCTTACTGCCATATCACAGCTTCCATCTACTATGATCTGCAACAGCCTCACCAAATGCTGAGGGGTATACTGGAACTGCAACGAAATTGCACAAAAATTTTAAACAAAAACAAGATCAAAGAAACTCAATCTTTCAGAAGCGAAAGCGCAGAAAAAATTCCATTGAACTATAAAAATTAATGCATCAAACAAAAAAAAAAAAAAAAACAGAAAATTAATAATAAAAATTTACTTGATTCAAGCTCTCTTCAGCAGCTTTACGTTCATCAGGATTGGGACTAAGCGCTCCACGAAGAATGACAACCAAACTCGGAAGATCCATTTTCAACAACTTAAAATTTGTCTATAACAGCACACACAAAAAAATAAAAATAAAAACTTCACAGAATTATGATGATCAATCAAAATATGTAAGCTAAACCCTAGAAAACAGAAAATAGAGGTTGTTTGATTCTCTAGGGTTTAGAGAGAGAGACCGAGAAGGTTGCGGGGAGAGACCGCGGGCAGCGATGATGGGGGAGAGTGAGTGTGTGTGTGCCGGGTGGGACTATTTAAATGATTAGGGCTGAGTTGGTTTTATTATTTCTTCGTTGGACTTGAAAAAAGAATGACTTTCTAGAGAGAGAAACATGTACAGTCAGGTTTTTTAATTTGGTTGACCGGGCACGTGCAGTCTCACGCGCCGATTGTCTTTTTATTACTCAATAAATAATAAATAATGTATAATCAATCAATGACGAAAATTTATATTTAGAAGCTTTAAAATAATTTAATAGTCGTTTAAGGTTATTTTAAAAAAATTAAGATAATCAATTACTTTTTCTTTATATATAATATTATCTTTATTATTGCATTATACTTTTTTGTCTCTCATCTTTTTTTTATTGGTTGATTAATTATTGAAAATAATAAAATAATAAATTAGTTTTTAAAAAAGTGAAAAAGGAAAAAAATTAATGAGAAGAGTAAAAAAACAATTAATTTATACTTTTTTCTCTTGAACCTATAGACGATCATCATTTTGAAAAGGAGGGAATACCAATTTATATTTTTGTCTTGAATGTAATTACGGGTGGTATCATTGAGTAAGTAGATTAAATTATAAATAAATTGAAATATAAATAATGACATTAAATTACAAATTGAGGGAGTAATACTTGTTATGTAATTTTGAAAATATCTATCTATTATATACACTTAATATGAACTCCTAAATTTGAAAAGATGTAAGTTTTTACCTTTAATTTAATCAAAGAAAATTCTATCTAATGTAATTATTGTCATTTGAATTTCTTATGGCGATCAACCATTTATATTTTACTGTGGAAGGAACATCTACAATTAAATCTTATTATAACATTGATTTCACTTTCTTATAATGTCATATCCCAGATCTGCAGGCTTATCACATAACTATGGACTTGGCACATGATGTTGCTCTGAAACATCTGATCTCTTCCTCTGGTGCTCCGCCAAGCATGCAAGGTGAAAGGAATATTAGAAATACTCTCATTTTCTTCTCCGACGAGCAAGTTAGCTTTAGAGAGAGGTGGGATAAAAAACTTGAGAAAGAAAGAGAGTGATAAAGAGAACTTAAACCTTCATATATTCTATCACATTTGTTTGTATACGTAGCTTTGGTATTATGAGGATTGCCAACTTGACAAATTCCCTTATATCGTCAGGCTATAATGTGTTGGTGTGTATCCGTATGAACATTATATAGCTTCCCTATATAAGAAATAGAAGTAAATGGCATGTACATTACCTCACAAACGGTTTAATACTTGGAAACAATCTTGGGTATTCCACAAACTCCCAAATTTATACTACTTTGGAATAGAATCTAAATTATATTACATTTATTTATTACAAACTACCAAATTTAATATAAAACAAAAAGTTTTACTTTCAATCTCATCCCATAACACGTCTCTTGGGTTTGCTATAAATAAATAAATAAAAATTTATATATATATATATATATATATTACCATTTGAGCTTACATCCCCGGGTTTGCTATATTCAATTAAGCAAGTCTGTATCCATTATGTTTATTAATCCATCTTTCAGAATTGAATGTCTTATTTTGACTTGCACAAATTTTAAGAAAATGAACTAATTTAGTCCATTATAAAGCTATCACAATGGACTGGGCCCTCTTTATTTAACCCTCTTTATTTAGTTGTCTCATGTCTGATTTCTTTTTTCTATTTTTAGAAAGAATCTTGGTTTTTTTTTTCTTACATATGCTTACAATTTTAGTTATTTTATTTTATTTTTTTAACTGTAATGAGTATTAAATACTGAAATTGAGTTTTTCATTTTCATGTTTGGTTTGTATACCATTTTCTATATTTTTCTCTAATTTTCTATTCACTTTTTTTACTCTATTTTGCTTCTTTTTTTTTTTTTTTTTGTAAGTGGTGTGAAAATTGAATTGTTTTATTTTCAATGTTTTTAAAATTAAAAAATTATATATATAAAGGGCTGGCCGGTCGCACCCTTAGTCTTTGTAGGATTGGATTGGGTTAGGATTTTGATGGTCCTTCGGAAAAAGGGGTCGGCTCGTCCTGGCCCTTTAAATTTTCTGGCCCTTGAGGTTGAGGTCGGGTTGGGCTGGACCAGCCCTAATTGACAGCTCTAGTTCATTTTACATTTAATTGTATAAATTTCTTGAGAAAAAATTTAATTAATTTAGAAAATGAAACATTTATTTCCGGATGGAGAGAGTATTTCTCAATTTTCTTCTACCATCATAACGTCACATCTTCTCTCTTTTGTATGTTTTGTATAGGTTTTCTTATTCACCATGTTAGAGAACCTAAATTTTATTGAGAAGATTTTCCTGTTATAATTAATTTTCTGCGTTCTTTTAAACATTTGTCTTTATGTTTATTTTTTATAATGTTTTTATAATTGTTTGGAAAATTTATACATTAATATTTGGAAATAATGATTTATAATTGCAAATGACATTCAAGGATTTGAGCGGAACAAATTGCTTCGAAATAACTATTTTGTTGAACCTAATGTTTTAAAAATCAGACCAAATATTAAATCGGAAAACTTACTGATTTACAGTTTAATAGTTCAACCGTAATTGAATCATAATTAAACCGGTACTATTATAATAAAAATAAAAATTATATTTCTTATAGATTAAATTTTATTAATAATATAAAGTCTATGATACAATAATATTCAAGTCAAAATTATAATTATGATATTAATAAGCTTTCTTATAATGAATAATTAAAAGTACTATTTTAATGTGATTTAAACATGATAAAGCTTGTGATGATAGGACATTTTATTTATTTATTAAAATCAAACCGGTAATATTATAATAAAAATAAATATTATATATCTTATTGATAATTTTTTTTATTAATAATATAAAGTCTATTAATTTCATGGTACAGTACTATTCAAGTCAAAATTATAATTATGATATTAACAAGCTTTCTTCTAAAGAAACGACAATTATTTTTTTGAACCAATGTCAACTAATACATGTTCATAAAAATTTCTATTTTTTATGGGATTACTATTAAAAATATAGCTTTTGTACTAAAATCTTTTTTTTTGGCTTTGTGGTCAAGGGTAATTGCTTGTTTCTCGAATTAACTATTGTAGTCTTTCCTACTAGTAGGCTTTTTTGTGTTGTGTTGTGTTGGATTCTGGCTTGCTTGGAGGTGTAATTGGGTTAATCATTGGGTTAATCAAGGGCGGAAAGTTTCCTAGTAGAGCATATCTATTTTGAGTTTGAGGAGCAAGGGCTCTGACCTTGAGCTGAGATGGTGTCAACAAGGAAGGCCACATATTTTCCCCTATAGAAATTCTCTCCGAAGAAAATCAGTAATAGATTTTTTATTTTCATTTATAAATTTAATTTCAAAATCAAATGCTGATAAGATGGCTTGCCAATTTGCAAAAAGTCTGTTTTGAAACTAAATTTTTAACATATTTTAATAAAATCTCTTTTGTAGATTACAATATATTCTAATCAAGAATTTCTTGTTAATCAAATCATCTTGGAATTTTGAAATACATAATACAATTGACAAAATTTTCTTTATAATAGTACTACAATTTTTCTAGCTATGGTTCCATAAAGCAGAGTGGTATCTGACAATTTGTTCAGAAGAAGATTCAAGTTTCTTCCGTTTGAGGATACCTCCAAATCCAATATCAAAGGCATCAATTTCTACTATCGTGAACGCCTTAAGGTCTGAGTTGCTGAGATATGGAAGTCTTTTAATAAGTTGTTTCAAATGCTGAATAGTTTATGTGTGCTCTGAGCCCCAAAGGATTAGATTCTTTTTCAATCAATCACATAAGGGTTTACAAATGAATTTCAAATGCGTGATGAAATCTACGACATAATTGAGACATCCTGAAAGCCTTTGGAGTTGGATTTTTTTTTTTTTTAATTTCATCAAGGAATTTTTCTGCAAATTCTATAGATCTAGTTATGGGCTTGTAAAGACCTCTATCTAAGTCACGTCCTAAAAATCTCATTAGCACTCATCACTACCCCATTTTTCTTGACTATGTCTAGAAAAATATTCAAGTGTTTAAAATGTTGATCTAATGAATCACTCAATACTAATACATCATCTATGTATACTATTGTAAAGCTACTATATCAATTAAATATATCATTCATTACTTTTTGAAATTCTAATGGGGGCATTTTTAAGTCCAGATGACATAACATTTCATTCAAATTGTCCAAATAGTACATTAAACTACAATCATTTTGAAACAGAGGGAGTACCAATTTATATTTTTGTCTTTAATGTAATTACGGGTGGCATCATTGAGTAAGTAGATTAAATTCCAAATAAATTGAAAAATAATTAATGACATTAAATTACAAATAGAGGGAGTAAATTTTGGAAATATCTATCTATTATATATACTTAATATGAATTATTTTTCAAATCATTAAAAGAAATCAAGTTTTATACTTGTCTTGTTCAGCTATTTGAATTTGCCAAAATCCCGATTTCATATCAAATTTACTATAGATGACTGAGCCTATAGTTCTTTTTAACAAATCTCTTTTGTTGGGAATAGGGTATCTTATCCATTTTAATACTTTATTTAAGGGTTTATAATTAATTACTAATCGTAAAGCTCCTCTTTCTTTTTCAGCATTATTGTTTACATAGAATGTTGAGCAACTCCAAGGAGATCTAGATTCTCTAATGATTTTCTTATCAAGTAAATCTTTTATTTCTTTTTTACACATTTCTATTAATTCCTGATTCATCTAAATTGGTCTAACTTTAGTTGGAATATTTTTTTCTTCAAATCCCTTTATGTAGGGTAATTCTATTAGATGAGATTTTCTATTCCAGAAAACTGTTGGTAAATCAGAAGCTAAAGCTTCAATTTTTGTTTTTTATTTCTATTTGTTGTAATTGCTTTTCAATTCGTTTATATTTAATTTCTTCTTTAAGAAAATTAATCTGTTTAGATTTTAATCTAATATTTCTTATGATCTTACACTTTGGCTGCGTAAGGAAAGGGAAAGTAATTCTAATAGTTTCAATTTTAGTATGGACTCCTATTTCATTAACTTCAAATGGGTAAATTTGTGTAATGAAGGGTGTTCCTAAGATAACTTCTTCATTCAAATCTTTTACTAATATAAAAGAGTTAGTAAAACAATATTGCTGATTGCAAATATGTGCTTTAGACAATTTATAATTAATTTTCAATTTATCTCTTGATGCTGAATATAATTTAGTAGAAGTTTTCTCATAATATTTTGTTGGTATTAATCCTTCTTGTAGACAGTTTTGGTCTGCACCTATATCTAGTAAAGCAGTTAGTTTAATTACAAAATCTTGTATTTTAAAAGTTATAGGTATATACCATTTTTGAAATGTCGTACATTTTATGGTATCTATACTCTGACTAGTTGAAGGTTCAATGGAGTCTTTCAAGTTAGACAACTGTTTTTGTAATCTAATAATTTCTTCAACTTGTATGAAATCTATTTGTTTTAATTCTTTTATTTCAGTTTTAATTTGTTTTACTTTTAATTGCAAATCTTGAAGGGTTACTTCGTTTTCTATTGCTTTTGCCTTGCTTGTGAATCTTTCAAATACTTCCTTTATACTGTAAGGTTCTATTTCTTGTCTAGGATTATGAAAAATAGATTCTTTTAATTTATCTAAATATTCCTTTTTGACTTCTGGATTTTCAACTTTTTCTAACAATTCAAAGAATGGTTCTTTATTTTCCTTAGGCATTTTGCTAAAGCTAATCATATTAACTATGCAATTATCATTATTACTACAATTGTAGATTCCTTTCAATTCACAAGTTGATTCAGAAGAGTCAGATTCAGGTTCACTACTAGTAGTATTTTCTATTTCAAGAATTTCATTATTTGAGTCAGTTTCTGTTTCTAGTTCTGAGTTTTCAAGTATGTTATACAATTTTTCTTTTATATCTTCAGGTAATTCTAATTGACTAATCTTTTTCTTTTTAGATTTTATAAGAGGACATTTGTTTGCTCTATGTCCCTTTTTGCCACATGAATAGCATTTTATGTTTTTCTTTTTCTTATAATATGTTTCTTCTGTATCATTTTTAGATTTATTCCTTTTTATCTTTTGCTGTTTTTTAATTTCCTTCTGTTTTTTAAGACTTCTAGAAGGAGGATCTAAAGAAGGGTATCCAAATATCTGACAAAAATTTCCTAATTCCTTTTTAGAATCTTTATGATATTTTTCTAATTGTTTTTTAATTTTTAAATCTGTACACAGATTTAATCCAACCATATTAATGCAACTAATCAATTCTCCATATGTCATATCTTCATAGGGAATTTTATTAGAATAATCTTCTTTTAATTTTTGTCTAACATTTTCAGCAAATAAGGGTGGTAATCCTGATATAAATCTTTCTTTCCAAAATGCATGATGACAATCATGTCTAAACATTACTTTATTGAGAAACATATCCTTATACCATTTAAAATCGTGCAATTTAGGGCAAGTTAAATTAGTTAAAATTTCACTACCTCTATCTTGAAAGTCATTGGGATCACTAATAAAATGTTTAGTTATGGCAAATAATAATATAGTTACTGCATCGGATATAACTATTTGTTCAATTTCTTGACCATTTTCATTTTTAATTCGACTTACAACTTTTGTTGATTTTTTTATTTTCTTCTATTTATTTCATTCAAATAATTATCCCACCATCCTTTTAATGTTCCTGTATATCCTGCTATTAACATTCCTACTACTTCTTCATCATTGTTTGCAGTATTGGCCATTCTAAAAGCCATTGCTGCCATGGACATTTCTTGTACCAAGTTTAAAATTTGATGTTCGGTCATGCCATCTAAATTTCATTCTTGCAAATCATTACCAGCATATGATGAAGCGGTATGCAAGTGTTTTTCTTCAAATTGTAGGTCAGGGAAAGAAGGTCTAGGATAATAATTTCTAGTTGTCGTTACCATTCGAGGTTTCTTGTCTGAATATTTTATTTTGCTTTCTAATTGATTCTTAATTTTCAAATCGGTATAAAGATTTATTCCTACTATATTAATATAGCTAATCAATTCTCCATATGTCATTTGATCATAAGGAATTTTATTATCATATTCTTCTTTCAATTTTTGTCTAGCCTTATCTGCAAATAAAGGTGGTAATCCTGATATAAATCTTTCTTTCCAAAATGCATGATGACAATCAGTTCTTAACGTGACTTTATTAAGAAACATATCCTTATACCATCTAAAATCATGCAATTTAGAGCATGTCAAATTAGTCAAGATTTCAGTACTTCTATCCTGGAAGTCATTTGGATCTCCTATAAAATGTTTAGTGATTGCAAATAGTAATCTAGTTATTGCATCAGATATGGTTATATGTTCTGCTATTTCTTGTCCATTTTCTACTTTAATTCTATTTACCACTTTTGTTGATTTTCTGATTTCTTTTCTACTTTCGTCATTCAAATAATTATCAAGTTTCCCAATGAAATTAGAGATAAGACTTAGTTGTAGCGATTTTTAGGATGTCTGAATTATGTAGCAGACTTCATCCCTAACTTGAAAATCATTTGCAAGCCTCTCTATAATTGTTTGAAGAAGAATCCAGTCACTTGGGATTCCGAACAGACCCGAACTGTTCAGCATATTAAGACACTTATTAAGAATCTTCCTTGTCTTAGCCTTCATGATCCACAGGCATTCCTAATTGTCGAAACTGATGCCTCTGAAATTGGATTTGGAGGTATTTTCAAACAAAAGAAAGTAGATTTGTCTCCATAAGAGATCGTTCGATTTCATTCCGCAATTTGGAATTCTAGTCAAATAAATTACAGTACTATCAAAAAGGAAATCTTATCAATTGTTTTATGTGTTACGAAATTTCATGATGATTTAATAAATAAGAAATTTTTTATTAGAACAGATTGTAAATCTGCAAAAGAAGTTTTAATAAAGGATGTCAAAAATTTGGTTTCAAAACTAATATTCGCAAGATGGCAAGCCATCTGATCTGCATTTGATTTTGATATAGAATTTATTCATGGTGATAAAAATGTTTTAGCAAATTTTTTAACAAAAGAATTCTTGCAGGGAACAGTATGAGACCCATAACGTCAGCCCAATTAAAAGCCAGAATGTAACCTAGTAGACCTCCTCCTCCGACCTCTCAGAATAGATTTTCTATTCTAGGTTCTTTCCCTGCACTACCTTCTCCCTCTTCTTCCAAACTTATCACACCGTCTGATATCATTTCCCCCTCTACTAGCACACTCGAAAAAGAAGGAAAAACCTAAACCATTAAAATGAGCTCCAGTCACTATGCTCATCCTATACCTGAAACCTATAAGGAAGCAGTAACTCCAAATACTAGTAAAAAACCAATTGATCAGCCTTCTCCAACTCCAAAAACATTTGAAAACATCCCTGTCTCACTTATTCCCATTTTGCCTATCGAAAGGGGATTTTTCAACTTGACTGAAAAAGAAGTTGTCAGTAAATTCCGTCCGCATGCATATGTAAAAGGAAGTTACATTTTCAATAGTGACCCTATGAAGGATCGCACCTTCTACGAGCATATACTTGTCCATTCTGGATCAGTAGAAATTGAACATGAAACTAACCCTAAAGGAATTGCCTTCTCCTGAATCAGGATTCTCAAACTCCTAACATGAGAAAATTGGAATTCCTCTTCTCTTCATTGGTGGAGAAAACTAACATAAAATGTTATTCATGTGGTAAAAAGGGTCATAGAGCAGATAAATGAACTCAAATAAAATCTAAAAAGAAAAAGATTAGTCAATTAGAACTACCGGAAGATATAAAAGATAAGTTGTATAAGATACTTGAAAACCCTAAATTAGAAACTAAATTAGAAACAGAAACAGAATCAGAAAATGAAATTCTTGAAATAGAAAAAACTTCTAGTAGCAAACCTGAATCTGAATCTTTTGAATCAACTTGTGAATTCAAAGGAATCTGTAATTGTAGTAATGACAATTGTACAATTAATATGATTAGCTTTAGTAAAATATCTAAAGAAAATAAGGAATTATTCTTTGAATTACTAGATAAAATTGAAACTAAGAAAGAGTATTTAAATAAATTAAAAGATTCTATTTTTAGTAATCCAAAATAGGAAATAGAACCTTATAGTGTAAAAGAAATATTTGAAAGATTTAAGAATAAAGGAAAAATAAAAGAAAGTGAAGTGACACTTCAAGATCTAAAAACTGAAATGAAACAGATTAAGTCCGAAAAAAAAGAACTAAAACAAATAGACTTAATACAAGCTGATGAAATTATAAATTTACAACAACAATTATCTAATTTTTCAATTCTAGTATCTTCTATAAAGAGAATAGTTCTTGGCAACAGTACCTGAAGCAAAAAGATTAGAACTCCAAGAAAAATATTATAAATATTTGAAAATAAATAGAAGACATCTTGATTTCTTTCATTGGTTGAATATTTCTAATGAGCTTAAATTGTCTCAATCTGTAAATGTAATAGCACAAAAATGGGATACAACAAATGGTGAAGTAATAGAATCTGTAATGCCACCACCAGAAGAAATTAATATTAGCAATAATAATGTAGTATTAAAAGCCTCTCTTTTTAAAGTAGAAGGAAAAATAGACAATTTAGAAGCCAAAGTAAAAGACATTAATAAAGTTATTCAACAAAATAATTATACCAATCAATTACTTGTTAAAGTTGCAGATGAAGTAATCAATATAAGTAATAATAAATCTAGATCCGAATTAAAATTGAAATCTACTAAATCTAAGAATGAAATTCCCTTAATTAGACCTTCTGAATTAGAAAATACAAATATTAGTATTAAAAAGGATGAATTCAGATTATCTAGACCAAGTTGTCTTGCCAAATGTTGGACTGATGGTTGACGGTAGCTGCTCTGTAGAATTCAAGTTGTTCTCCTATGGAGTGAAACATTTCTGGAAACAAATGAGTGGCTTCATATTCCTGATTGAAAATGGGTTTCATGTGTCTGATGTGTTCTATTAAGAAAATGGTTTCGGCATCTTCTGGGTGAGAGGGAAAGAAACTGGGAATGATAGAAAATATTTTAATATTAACATATCTATGGGTCTCCCATCCTCTGAACATTCCTTGATGTATGATCCAATCGACAGCTCGATGTCCAGTTATCTTTTCAAATCTTTGCTTGGGGACTGTTATTCTAGATTTAAAACCATGTTCTAAAAGTTTTGGAATAGATTACTTTAATCCATCAAATTCTTGGGCTTTCCAGTGTTTCAAATTAATACAAAGTTTAACAATTGAATATCCTATTACCCTGGATTCTAGTTCTCCACTATGAGAAAGGATCCTAAAGGTTGCTCTTATTATTGGGTTTTCTATTAGGGTGACAAATTCTCTGAAAAGTCTCTGGATTGCTAATAATTCAAAGAATAATTCTTTATTTTCTTTCGATATCTTATTAAAGCTAATCATATTAATTGTACAGTCTTCATTACTACAATTACAGATTCCTTTGAATTCACAAGTTGATTATGAAGATTCAGATTCTAATTCACTACTAGAGGTATTTTCTATTTCAAGAATTTCAGTTTTTGATTCAGTTTCAAATTCTGGATTTTCGAGTATTTTGAAAAGTTTTTCTTTTATATCTTCTGATATTTCTAATTGACTAATCTTTTTCTTTTTAGATTTTAGTTTAGGACATATATCTGCCCTATGTCCTTTTTTACCACAAGAATAACATTTTATGTTAGTTTTCTTCTTTTTCTTATCATATGTTTCTTCTTCATCTTTTCTAGATTTATTTCTTTTTCCTTTATTTTGCCTTTTAATCTTCTTCTGTTTTTTTAAACTTTTAGAAGGAGGTTCTAGAGAAGGGTATCCAAATAACTGGCAAAAATTTCCTAATTCCTTTTTCGAATCTTTATGATATTTTTCTAATTGAATTTTAATTTTCAAATCTGTGCAAAGATTTAATCCTACTATGTTAATATAGCTAATCAATTCCCCATATGTCATTTCATCATAAGGAATTTTATTCTCATAATCTTCTTTTAAATTTTGTCTAACCTTTTCTGCAAATAAAGGTGGTAATCTTGATATAAATCTTTCTTTCCAAAATGCATGATGACAGTGAGTTCTTAGCATAACTTTACTAAGAAACATATCCTTATACCATCTAAAATCGTGCAATTTAGGGCATGTCAAATTAGTCAAGATCTCACTACTTCTATCCTGGAAGTCAGTTGGATCTCCTATAAAATGTTTAGTGATTGCAAATAATAATCTAGTTACTGCATCGGATATGGTTATTTGTTCTGCTATTTCTTGTACATTTTCAACTTGAATTTTACTTACTACTTTTGTTGATTTTCGGATTTCTTTTCTACTTTCCTCGTTCAAATAATTATCTCACCATTCTTTTAATGTTCCAGTAAAACCTACTACTAACATTCCTAATATGTCTTCATCACTTTTAGCAGTATTAGCCATTTTAAAGGCCATAGCTGCCATAGACATTTCTTGAACCAAATTTAATATTTGATGTTCAGTCATTCCATCTAAATTCCATTCATTCAAATCATTACCAACATATGATGATGAAACATGCAAATGTTTTTCTTCAAATTGCATATCAAGAAAAGAGGGTCTTGGATAATAATTTCTAGTTGTTGATCCTAATCGAGGTTTCTTATCCGAATATCTTACTTTATTAATTTGTTCTGGGTTGACTTCTTTTTCTAAATTAATCGTTTGAATTTTAGTTCCACTAATACTTGCTTTTAAATTCTTTTGATCCTGATTAATCTTATCTAATCTAATGTTAATTTCATGTAGCATTTCTACATCTTCTTTAGACAATTTGAATTCTTTTTTATTAAAGCTCAGATTAGTATTTTCTAATTCAGAAGGCTTAATGATTGGAATTTCATTTTTAGTTTTTGTGGATTTTAATTTCAATTTCTGTTCTAGTTTTATTATTACTTATTTTAGTAACTTCATCTGCAACTTTTACTAACATCTGGTTGGTATAATTATTTTATTGAATAACTTTATTAATATCTTTCACTTTTGCTTCCAAATTTTCTATTTTACCTTCTACCTTAAAAGGAGAGGCTTTAAGTACAACATTTTTATGGCTAATGTTAATTTCTTCTGGTGGAGGCATTACTGATTCTATTACTTCACCATTTGTAGTATACCATTTTTGTGCTATTACATTTACTAATTTAGGCAATTGAAGCTTATTAGATATATTCAACCTTTTAAAGAAATCAAGATGTTGTTTAATTTTTTGCATATCTTTATAGTATTGTTCTCGTAACTCTGATCTTTGATCTTCAGGTATTGTTGCAAAAAACCATTTTCTATTTATTCTATTTGCAAGATGCAAATATAATTTCTTAAGAAGTTCTTTATCTAATTCAAATTCCTGTTCTTCAGATTTGATTACTAATAACCTACCATCTACCATTTCTGATAAAGAAGGGCTTCTTGAGTTTTGACTAATTGTGTCTTCATAGTTTGGTTTAGGAATTTCTTTACTAAAATCTATACTTGATAATCTATTAGATCTAATGCTTTCAAATTTTTCTAATTTATAGCTAGTGGATGCTTTAGAGAAAGAATTTCTATGTTTGATCAAGTTAGTAGGTTTCTTAAATTCAAGTTAAATACTACCGTCTGGAGTTTCTAATATTTTTTGTATTGTTTTGGATTCTACATGTTCTTTCATTTAATTTTTCAAATTTCCATTTATGATCCTTGTTTTCCAAAACATCATTCCATTTAAGTGTTTTGTGTACAAAACTACTAGATCTGAAAAAATTTGTTTCTAATAACAGTGTTTCATTTGGATTAAAATTTTGAATTGCTTTTGGATTTACTGTTGTTTTCATTAGTTTATAATATATTCTATAGACTAAAACTAGTCCTCTAGTTCCAGTTTCTACATTATAATTTTTAATTTGCAAGTTTAGAGTTAATGCTTTTAGAAAGTGGGGATCATGCAAATCTAAAGAGCAATTAGGGTAACAGTTCATGTAAACTGGACCATTACTTACATCTGAATCTAATACAACAATTATACTTCTATCGAAATCTAACCACCTAGCATCCCTAAGAATAAGGCATACTGGTTGGCTTCGACCTACTAATGTAAACAAAGGTTTAACGGCAACCTGAACTAATCCAATATGACAGTACTTAAATTTTTTCTATTTTTGCAAACTTGTTACATGTTGGTTCACTAATTGAACAATTCCAAATTATCTATCTATTGAGATAGTATTCTCAGTAGTTTTTATTATGTAATCTTAGGTAAAGTCAAATATTCCTCTGTGATAAATTTTACTAATTTTCTCTGTTGGAATGTTCCAACCTGCAAGTTTTTTCTCTATGTCATTTAAGGAAATACTAATTTCTTGATCATTAATGTTTTCAAATCTAGTAGTATCTTTTGTATTCCACAAGTTATCTATTAGACACTAGTGGGTAGGACAAAGATCAAAGCCAGTTTTGAAGGAAAGGTTGGAAGAAGGAGAATATTTAGGTAGTTTATATGGGCCAAGTGTAATTTCAGATTGCTGTGCCATTCCTGCAAATAACAATGGTTAGTAATAAAATATGATAATCATTCGAGTCCCAAACTACAGATTACAAGTCTACTTGTTCGCTCCACCTGTAACGGGGTACCAACTTCAGGTGTGAATCCTGAAAATGTCCTAGTATTATCTATCTTACAAGACTAATCATTAAAGACTAAATGTTGACTCCACCAATGAAGGGGTATCAACTTCAGGCTTGAATCCTGAAAATAATAAGAGTATTCTATTAATATGTCGCTAGCAAATAAATTTCAAATAAGATGAGGAGAAAGAATCAAGAGGATAAAGATAGGTGAACAGTTTGGGTCTATTCGGAACCCCAAGCAACTGGATTCTTTTTCAAACGGTTGTAAAGTGGCTTAAAAATGACTATAGAATTTGCGGATAAGTTTCTCGATGAAATTAGAGATAAGACTCAATTGCAGAGATTTCTAGGATGCCTTAATTATGTATCAGACTTCATCCCTAACTTAAAAATCATTTGTAAACCACTTTACAACTAGTTGAAAAAGAATCCAGTTGCTTGGGGTTCCGAACAGACCCGAACTGTTCAGCATATTAAGACGTTTGTAAAACATCTTCCATGTCTTAGCCTTCCCAATCCTCAAGCTTTTCTAATTGTCGAAACCGATGCCTTTGAAATTGGATTCAGAGAAATGCTCAAACAAAAGAAATCAGATTTATCTCCAGAAGAAATTGTTCGTTTTCACTCTGGCATTTGGAATTCTAGTTAACTAAAGTATAGCACGATTAAA
>JAOXNR010000031.1:1400881-1441121 GCA_028571225.1 Parsonsia alboflavescens
CAATCCAGTACACGATACTCTACATGTACCTATGTGATGATTTCATATCTCATATCCATGACGACTGTCATCAATCAACACATACTAGTCTCAACGTGTAATTAATATTATAATCTCAATAACACTTGACTAGGGATGTTTTAAGAATATAAATAAACTATTCTAAGGACATTACGTAATTTATTTAACAAAACGCAGATATAAAAGTAAATTATAAAATGATATAAATAGCATTATGATACAAAGTTATGCCAACTAAGTATAATAATCATATGTTCATAGGGAATATCCAACATGGATTACACTTGAAGGAGATAGGCAAAGGGTTGCGGAGTGTTACCTAGCTGAGGGTAATGAAGAGAGCTCCCTGGAGCTCAAAGTAGAGGAATGCATTGACCTCCCTAAAGAGAATAACCACTTTAGAATTCAAGCAGCAGGAAAGAGAGAGAAAGTCTTATTTAATCCTAAATTCCCTGAAAAAGGGATCAAAATTGAAGAGCTCTTGCCCCCAAATATTAAAGGGAAGCTGGTAGATTCCCTCAAAGAAAATCTGGAAGTCTTCGCTTGGCAGCCCAGCGACCTCAAAGGAGTCGATCGAACCATTGCAGAAAACAAGGTCGGGCTCAAGCCAGGGGTTAAGCCCGTGAAGCAGAAGAAGAGGACCGTAGCCCCAGAGGGCAACGAGGTCATAGCAAATTAAGTCTAAGCTTTTCTTGATGTTGGGATTCTGAAAGAGGTAGTGTACCCGGAATGGCTAGCCAATCCTATGGTGGTACCAAAGAAGGAGGGGACATGGAGGATATGTGTAGACTTCACCACCTTGAACAAATTTTGCCAAAAAGACTCCTATCCCCTTCCCTGCATTGATCAAATGGTAGACTCCATAGCCGGGTACCAATGGCTATGTTTCCTCAATGCATACAATGGGTACCACCAGATTCCAATGACCCTTGAAGACATGGAAAAGACGTCCTTCATCACAAAGGTTGGGACTTATTGTTACACCAAGATGCCTTTCGGTTTGAAGAACGCCGAGGCAGAATTTCAATGAGCTATGCACAAAATCTTCAAGAAGCAGCTTGGGCAAAATATCGAGGTTTACGTGGATGACATAGTGATCAAATCCAAAACTACAGATGATTTCATAGGAGACATTCGGTAAACCTTCCAAACCCTGAAGACTACTCACATGAAGCTCAACCCGGAGAAATGCACCTTCGAAGTCTCTGCAGGAAAGTTCCTAGGCTTCATGATATCGGAGAGAGGCATTGATGCCAACCCAGACAAGTTCAAAGCTCTACAAAATATGGAAAATCCTAGAAACCTCAAAGAAGTACAGAGCCTAGTAGGAAAAATGACGGCTCGATGACGTTTTATCAACAAGATGGAGGACAAAGGTGAAAGATTCTATGATGCCATAAAAAAGCCAAAGGACTTCCAGTGGACTGAGAGTTGTCAGGAAGCATTCATCAAGCAGAAGGACTTTCTAGGTAAACCTCCTCAACTTGTCTTCCTAAGATCAGGAGAAGAAATCTGTATGTACCTGACTGCGACTGAAAAGGTAGTAAGTTCGATATTGATAGTAGAAAGGTCAGGTCAACAATTTCCTATTTATTATGTTAGCCATTTACTCCGAGGTCTGGAGATCAGATATATGGACCTCAAGAAGTTCTGTACCTCATCATTATCACTTCAAGGAAATTAAATCCGTATTTTGAATCTTATTCGATAAGAGTCCTCACAAATTTACCTCTAAAGCAAGCTGTGGCAAAGTCTGAACTCTCAGGCAGGATGATGAAGTTGTCCCTTGAGCTCTCTGGGTACCAGATTCAATTTGAGCCAAGGAAGGCTATCAAGGTTCAAGCCCTTTCAGAGTTCATACAAGAATGTCCCAAGGCACCACTAGAGCCTATTGACACTTGTGAAGGCAATCTCTTTATCGTGTTCACGGACGGGTCTACAGAGAAGGAAAATTTGGTTGCGGGGATTGTACTGATCAACCCTGAAGGAGTGAGAATCCCTTACTTCGTGAAGTACAACTTCCCAACCTCGAACAATGAATCCGAATATGAAGCTCTCTTATCAGGCCTAAGACTTATAAGGGCTCTCAAAGTGCAAAAATTGCACGCTAAAACAGACTCACAAGTTTTAGCTAGCCAAGTAGCTAGAGAATACGAAGCCAAAGAAGACAACATGGTCAAGTATCTCAAAAGAGTAAGAGACATCATATCAAAGTTTGACTACTTTCTCATTGAACAAATTCCCAGAGAACAAAACTCAGAAGAGGACACTCTATCCAGAGTCTACAAAGAAGTAGCGGAAACTAATGTCGAGCTGCTTGTGGAGCAACTCTCCCCCAGCATTGATCAAGAGGAAAGTCTAGTCATAGAGGATTAAGCAGATTGGAGATACCCAATCTTCAGATTCCTTAGACACGGCGACCTTCTTGAGGACCCAAAAGAAGCTCACCGAGTATGAAGATGGGCACCTCTCTATGTCTTGATTAGGGACGATGAGGTATATCGAAGGTCATACACATGGCCACTGCTCAAGTGTTTGAGTCCAGGGGAAGGTAGATATGTAATTGACGAGATACATAGTGGCATATGCAGCTCTCACATAGGAACGAAGACTGCCGCAAGGAAAATCCTACGAACGGGGTATTATTGGCCTACAATGGTTGCAGCTGTTATGGTGGCCATATGGAAATGCACTAGTTACCAGCTGCATGGGAACAAATCACATCTTCCACCAATGAAATACCAGCCAATCAATGCCTCAGTACCATTTTGACATAAGGGGAATTGACATTCTCGGAAAATTCACAAAGGGAGTGGGAGGGTGCAAAATTCCTCATAGTCGCTGTGGAGTATTTCACCAGATGGGTTAAAGCGGAACCCATGACAATGATCTCATCTCAAAAGGTTCAATCCTTTGTATGGAGGGACATTGTATGCAGAGTTGGGATCCTGCGAGCCATCATTTCAGACAATGGCCGACAGTTTACTGGCGATCCATTCAAGACCTTCTGCGAGAACCTCCACATTGAGCAAAGACTGACGTCTGTAGCTTACCCACAAGCCAACAGGTTAACAAAGGTTACAAACCGAACGATCCTGGAAGGACTAAAAAGGAGACTCACTAAGCTCGAGAAAGATGGTCGCAATGCAGATTGGCCAAACAAGATCCCCAGCATACTATGGGCATTCAAGACCACAACCAGAAAAGCTACAGGAGAAACGCTATTTGGTCTATGCTTTGGGGCAGAAGTAATAATGCTGGTTGAGGTTGGGGAAACATCTCTAAGATTAACTGAGTACAACTCAATCTTAAACGACGGGGAGAGAACAGCAAAGTGCGACCTCCTTGAAGAGGTTAGAAAAGAGGCAACAGAAGTGGATAGGATATACAAAAGGCAGGTAACAAATTTTTTCAACGAGCGAGTGAAGGAAAGAAACTTCACAATTGGAGAAATGGTCCTTAAAAGGTCAGATGTCGGCAAAAAAGGCCAATCAACCAAGCTGCGAGAAGGTTGGGAGGGACCCTACCTAATCTAAGAAGTCCATAAAGGAGGGAGCTACAAACTAGCTGATCTTGACAGGAGACAACTCCTGAGACCTTGGAATGCCTGTCACTTAAAAAAGTTTTATGCCTAAAGTTCATCTAAAACACGAAAAACCAATTGGACCTACTGGTCACATCATGCTACGACCTCAACTAGCTCAGTGTGATTTAAACCTAAGTTCTCCTAAAGTTTATACATTCATTACGCTTGTATTAATCCAAGTTACCCAAATGGCAATTCAATTATGCTAGCATTCAATTGTTGAAAAGCTGTGTGTATGAAAAGCAGAAATATTGCTCGAAGCCGAGACAGAAAAATAGCAAGCAATTCATAAAGACAATAAATAGAGCAAAAGGCCACTAACAGACCCCTGCAAATGTCCAGTGCTCAACAAAACATATATTGATCCCAAAGCTATTACAAAACTTCCCAAGAAGACAGGTCAGAGTCAGAGCTGGAGATTTCGATTAGGGAAACTTGAAAAGGTTCCGTGTACATGGCCATCATCTCAACTCTGTGACGAATGGCAAGGCGGGTCCTGCTTACCACCTCGAGCGATTCAACACCATGACCTGCCCCCTCACTTTCGCGACCCAGCCCTCCTCTGCCAAGATGCATAGCAATTCGGGTCCTGCAACCTCTCCCACGTGTAGGAACAGAAGGCCCTGTAGAGGTCGGAACCCCCTCACCACTTGCTGACCTGGTGGCGCTTTGGCTCAAGCCAGCTCCGTAAAGCCAGTCAAGGCCTCTTAGCACTGTCAAAAAAAAAAAAAAAAAGAGACTAGAGAGACCATCAAATGTGCAAGCAAAATAGAAGCAACAAAGTAACCAACTTCAGAAGGAGCAATTCCCATGTTTGCACAGATCGGAGGGAGGTTACACAACATCCTCCAACACAGACCAGAGGGTTCCAGAAAAGAGGCGTTAGACCTTAACCAAACAGAAGAGAGGCGTTAGACCTTGGGCCAACCAAAGTAATCCAAGTTCATTAAAAGATCCCGATGTTGTGCCAAGCCAAGGACGAAGGGGAGGAAGCTCATTGTGGAAAAGTCAATTAAGGTTCCAATCAGGGTAACTCTCCATCAGTGAATCATTTAACCGGACGAAGAGAGATTGGGATTTCTAGTTCCTTTCTAGACACTGAACGCAACCCAATATTGGATGCCACAACACTAGCCTTAGATAACCCTTGGAGGAACTAAAGGTCGAGGGAACCTCTAGCTCAAAAAAGCACTGGAAGAGCTCCAAGGACACTGGAACCCTATAAAGATGACAGGTCGCCATGAAAGCCACTATCATCTTGATGGAATGGGGAGTGAACTGGGCTACAGGCACCTTCCAAAAATGGGAAAGGAATAAGGAACCCTCCCCAAAGGTTGGTGCGGTGAAGAATGATATGCCCAATACGCTGAGAGTGGTGGCCCTCAATTAGTGTGGTAGCAGTGAAATAACCCTCCTCTGCTGCCATCTCCACTTGGAGAGCCCTGATATCAACAAGGCCCAAAGAAGAGTCCTGAAAGGGCACCCCAGTCTCAACTAGGTCATGAGTCAGATAGGGGACATCACGAGCCTGGGGAAAATAAGGGGGGTCATAAAAGATCTCGTTGGCTAGAGATTCGGGGCTTGGGAGGTCTGAATTGGAAGCCATAGTAACCAAGAAGGCTCAGATGGAAGCTCAAAAGAAAAGAGAAAGAACTTGGTGTAGGGAACCGCAGAAAGATAAAAGAAATGATAAAGGAGGAAGATATGATGGACTCTCCAAAATCAAGAACTCCTCAGCTTCTCACCTAGGAGTCGGAGCTGGTTAACCTTTGGCCTACCAAGACTGGTCATTTTCCCTAGCTCGGGGCAGGTTGACGGTTCAGAAACCTAACTCGCCCCAACTCTTCCTTAGAAAACAAAAGAGGGAAAAAATGTTGCGTTTTCCTTGGAAATGTGATGCGGGTTGGAGCTGCCGAAACCCAAACCAGGCAATCTCCAGAGATCCTCTCACAGATTTGATAGCAGATGCCTCCTCCTTACTGACTGATATGTCCGTCTTGTCCAACTTCTCCTTCTTGGATTTAACACACTGGTCCATAGCTCCCATGGCCACTCTCCTAACAGCACTTCTGGATGGACTCATCTTAAGGAGAATGCTGAGATTCTTTAGAGAATTCTTCTTTCG
Source organism: Parsonsia alboflavescens (assembly GCA_028571225.1). Lineage (NCBI taxonomy): Eukaryota > Viridiplantae > Streptophyta > Magnoliopsida > Gentianales > Apocynaceae > Parsonsia > Parsonsia alboflavescens. The sequence continues at coordinate 1,406,614 of JAOXNR010000031.1, forward strand.
TAGTGTTCTCTTAATCCTCCAATAGTGATCTCTCGTCAAGCTTCCAGAAACAAAGGAATTCGCCATTTCACAAGAGACAGTCATCGTGAGAAAACGATGCTATTTTACTGAGAGCCACTACCTCAAGATGGTAATCCTTAAAATACCTAAAGATCAATCTCCCAAAAACGATTGCAAGAAAAAATTGTCCCAGAGATCGCAGCTTAGAGACGGTAGCCCATGAATACCTAAAAGCAAGATCGAAGACTTGGAGATGGTAGCTTTTAATTCCTGAAAATTAGACCTACGGCCTAAATATGGTAATTTCTAATGCCTGAAGGGAGGGTCACCTACCTCAAGATGGTGATCCTCAACTCCTGAAGGCCAGACTTGCAACCTATAGACGGTAATCTAGAATACCCAAAAGTCATGTTGGCAAGTCGCGAGGTGTAAGTGAGCAAAGACTGTCAACCACCACCCTCATGGGTCATAAACCCCGAGGTCACTGACCTCCAAATGAGCATGACAGAGACTCACAAGACCACGACCTGCGACCTTGTGAGTTCTAGCCTTGCTCATGTACCTTTCATGCCATGACCAGGTGTGCACGACTCTACTCAAAGCAGAAAAATTATAAAGCCAGCTTGTAGCTCTCAACTAGAGACATGGATGAAAAGGTACCCCAGAAGTTTGCTAATGCAAGGAATCGGCAGACCCAGTAATAACAATGGCTTGAAGATGGTAATTTAGGCACCAGCGACCAAGGAGCTCGCCGGGCCTAAAGGGGGGCAATGATGGGTGAAACGGGCACAGCCCAGACCAGTCAACCCAAACGGGCAAGACCCGGACTAAAAGGTCAAACCAAATGAGATAGAGGGCCCCATACCTTCAATACCTGAAAGTCAGACTCACAGAGTCAACGAGGATGCGTGGGTAAGCAACTCGGCACCACTGACCTCCTAGGTCATAGAACCAGAGGTCACTAACCTTCTAAATGAGCTCGGGCAAAGGTCTTGCTAGACCTAGACTTCGATCTAGCAAGCTCCGGTCCGAATCATGAATCTTCAATGCCGCGACCACTAGTGCGGGACTCCTAGACACTCCAAGGAGCCAAGGATCACTTGGTGTGACCTCACCAGAAGAGATGTTCGAGTTTCTCAATGTCCACAAAGAGATCGTGAAGTTGGATTGAAGGTCGGCTAGTGAGCTCGCAACTCTCACAGAGACCCAAATGGCAAGATCTCTCGTCCCAGGGAAACTCGACATCCTAGGAGCAATTGGTGGAATTTGATTAAATCCCACAGTTATCCTGATTGCCTACAGCGATGCAAAGGGGAACAGAATTCCAGGAGGTAACGGATCATTCTTCTGATAACTTAAATAAAGAACACCCGAGAAAAAAGGGAACTCTCTGGCTTTCTGGAGAACGATCTTGACTGGAAAATTTTTCCAGAATACTAACTTAGGCATCGGAGCTCTAACCCAGGTGAGAGCCCACTCTGGTGACCTCTTTTTCTTATTTTCTTAGGCTGCTAACGGCAGAAGTCCATCAAGATCTGCGGGGTGATCTGGCTCATCACTTTTGGACCCCATCAACCATGGTAAAGTATAATAAATAAAATCATATAAAATGACAATAGACATAACTTTAAAGATTATAAGTGAAACAACTCAAGAAATAAAATAGTTTAAACATCACAAAGTGTCATAATTTCACTAGAAACAAAGCATAAACTCCCAAATCACACAATAAGAATACAATTTCTCAAGTTCAATAATAATTCAACAAGTAATGTAAAACACTAAATAACTAATTCTTCTAGATTCACATCCACATAATCGGCATCCTCAAATTCTTCATTCTCATCACTACCATCAAGACCCACATCCTCTTCCTCTTTGGAATCTTCAATTGATTCTTTACTCACATCCTCCTTCTCCTCCTCATTCACGACACCTTTTTCTTTCCCCTTTGAGCATGAGGCCTCTTTATCTCTTACATGCTTTCTAGTATATGTCCTCAATTCAGTAACACCACTTGCTAGGGTAACATCTCCCCATGGTAGTTCATCATCATCCAAAAAACCAACTCCCTTTCCACATCATCTTCATTCTCACCATCCATTCTTCCAAGCTACCACTTACTAGCTTCATCAATGTTACTAAGTGACATAGGTTCAAGCGGGTCAATCTTATCTCTATTAGCATGTCTCATCTTCAATGCTTGATTATACTTCACATTAATCAAATCTTGCATCTTCTTATGCGAAAGCTTGTTTCTCTTTTTATTATGAATTATAAAATAAATTGAAAGATGAAAAATATGATTATTACACTATTAAAAATGTAACTATTAATAAGAGTACTAAAAAAAATCCTTACATGCTAAAAAAAGAAAAAAACTTCAGTTACGTTCACAACTGGACTACATGTCAAACTCAAAACATTGACTACAAGTTTTTGCGAATTTGGAGCCGAATGAAGATACCTACCCCACCAATCAGCTACAAATAAAGAAAGATAGAATTTATTAGATTAATAATTAAATAATAAATACCAATTATTGTTTAAATAATAATTAACTACTTACTCGGTGAAATTGTAACTCTATGCTTGATTGCAAACTCATGATCAAAGAGGCCTTCTGTCTTTATATAAGTTGAAAGTTCAGCTTGCACTTTGTCATGCAAGCTAGAATCTACCAATAACTTTTCAACAACTTCATACATACCACAAAAAATCTCCATATCAAACTTAATATTTCAATTTGAGTAACAGAATCCTAGATTCAAGAGATGGGTAGTGGGATGTAAAGGCTTATGAAGTTGACAATTCCATCTTCTATCTATAATTTTGAAAATTGGCTCACATTTTTTCTCACGATCTTTCTTAAATGAAGCTTTAATAGCTTCCTTAGCCCTATCCATTGCCTCATAAATATAGCTCATTGCAAGTTTAATTTCACCATCCACAAGTCAAAGAACTTTAACAAGAGGGCCCATAACTTTGAGTGTGTAAATAGGCGACCCCAAAAAGAAGGTGAAAGAACTAAATTTGCTGCCTTTTTCCCTTTGGCCTCTTTAAAAGTCTTACTTTTGTACCACACCTCAGATGTAAAAAACTTTTGAAGATTATTTCTTTGAATATGAAATCTCTCCAATGTCAAATAACTTGTAGCAAATCTTGTGACGACAAATTTGACCAAACCCCTCTTCTTAGTACAGTGTCATCAAATTCAAGACACTAGGATGGTTATAAATGAGACCAACAAGAAAGATAGCCTCTCCAATATTTTTCTTCACTCTTTTAAGCTTTCCAATGTTTTCCAACATCAAATCAATGCAATGAGCAGCACATGGAGTCCAATACATATGTTTAATCTTAGCATCTAATTTTTTTTCCAGTTATCAATTATCACTTGAACAACATTTTTTTCTCCGATCTCCTCAATAATACTATCAAGTAACTCAAATCACCTTTTACCGGTGTTTACATATGAAGAAGCATCAATAGATTTTAAAAACATAGTTCCAGCTAGAGAATTCACCAAGAAATTTATAATACTCCTCTATTTTCTATCTGTCCACCCATCTAACATAATAGAATAACCACGTTTTTGCTATTCAAGAGTGTGATTAGTCATTAATCTTTTAGTATATTCCACACTTTTTTTTTTTAAGAAGTGGAACCTAGACTTCATGATGAGAAGGAGGTTTTAAATTAGGACCATACTTTCCAATAGCATTTATAATTTCATGAAAAGAAGGCCACTTGACAACATTAAAAGCCTCTCCGCCTTGATACAAAAACCTAGCAATATATTGAATAATTCTAGCTCTTGCTTCTTTATCACAAGTATCCCTAATATTAGTTTGCCTTTCCTTTTTTATTTTTTTTTTCTTTTCGAAGAAGCATGTGGTTTTTCAATAAAATACAAATCCATACAACCTTTTGCAGAACTATTACTCTTACCTTTTTTTTTAAAATAATGATCTCCTCTTCCTCCTCACCTTCACCAAAGCCTAAATCTTCAAGATCAACATTTCCCAAAAAACTAGCTGCACTTTCTTTATCTTTTTTATTCTTTTTTTATTTAAAATTCTACGATAACTCATCTCTAACTTCTTTTGGGCATTTTGGACAAGGAGCAACGTTATCCTTCTTCTCCATCAAATGTTGTTTAACTCTAGTAATTCCTATTATCATCGTTTGATTACAATAATTCAAATTAAGGCATTTGTTTTCTTCTCATGCTCTTGGTGACAATGTTTTTAACGTACATCAACACAAGTTCTAGCACATGAAGTAGTAGACATTGTGTAATTTACTGCACATAATTAAAGAATAGAAGTCATGATTAAACTAAACATGTAATTAATATGGAAAATATACACTCCCTCCGTTAGGAATTGAATGTCCCATTTTGACTTGCACAAATTTTAAGAAAATGAGTTGACTTAGTTAATTTTACACTTAATAATATCAATTTCTTAAGAAAAATTTAACTAATTTAGGAAATGAGACATTTATTTACAAACAACTCAAAATGGAAATGTGAACATTCGATTCCGAACAAAGGGAGTAAAATTTAAAAGAAAAAAAAACCAGAAAGTTTACACAGAAAAAATAAAAAGAAAAAGAAAGTCAGATTAAATTTGGAGGAAAAAAAGGAAGAAAAGGAACATATAAATAGAATTTTTTTTTTAACAAAAAAAAAAAAGATGTTGAGTCAATGACTTTAGTGTGTTTAAAAAGACAAAAACCAGAAGAGGAAAGAAGAAGAAAATAGTTTATGATTGTGACTCTGTTCTGTGAGTGACGGGAGCCAAAGAAGAAAAGAGACTAACCTGAATTGTTGAGTCCTCCCAGTCTCCAGCATTACAGAAATTTAGATGTTGCTTTCTTACTTTGGTAAGTTCAATTTTGATAGAAAATAGTCTAAAATAAGGGTTTTTTTTTTTTAGGTTTAAAATACAAAAATAACCCGAATAAAATTAATACCCATACAAAATTTATGTGGATATTAGGATAATTTTCATATTTCAGACCGCCAAGATCCGTCACCCACCATGCCGAATTGGCACCGTCATGGATTATCCACTGGGTTATGAAATTTTCATGATGTTTATACAAAATTCTGCCACTGCCATGGTGGATTTTTCACAACTATGTTCTCTAGTTGTTTTGACTCATTCTTAGGCGACTTTCAAAGTCCCTGATGCATCCAATGTTTTGGCGAGAGCTATTTATGGATTGAGACGAAATCAAGATTCTCCTATCAAAGCTATTCAAGGAAAATGGAGTTGTTTTCAGGAGGAAAATTTATATGTTTTTGCTTTTATTTGATTATGTTTTTTTTTTTTTTTACCAACTTAGTTTGACTAGGATGTGGTACTTTTCCTATTAAAATGAGATTTTATCCTTGTTTTACCTGTTAGTCGATCCGATAAGTCAACTGAAAGAAGAAGTGAATGAAATGTTGTACTAGAAGATCTTGATATAAAGAACCTCTCAAAAATTCGAGTCTTCATGGCACAACTTATCTATAGTTACCAATCTGTCAAATGAATGTAAAATCTTTAAAGTGATTGAAACAAATATCAATGAGAGTTGCCTATGGTGTTGCAAGTATATGAATAGAAGTGGGTTCAAGGATGTTTACACACTTCAAGAGGTTTGAAAGGTTTTTGGACTTTGATTCTTGAAGTCCAATGATAGATATCAAGAGCCAACCAAGCTTTAATTGGATCAACTTGGATCCTATCAAAGGAAGAATGTTTAAGGATGATACTCATAGAAGAAAGAAAGCCTATAAGGATTTGTATTTTATGTATGAGAGTTCTTGGATGTCATCAAGTGATAGCCTTGCAAATGATGACTTAAAGATATACAAGTCCCATGCAATGAAGTTCATTTGTAAAAACCTGTATTTCAAATATAAGAATATGGATTCAAGGATTAAGACGGCAAAGATGGCATTCATGCAAATCAAAGATGAATAACTTGATGATGATGCCATGTTTAGAGAAGTTAAATTTGAAGGTATAGGCCAAGTTAAAGTAGCTTTGGAATGTAATCAAGATTGGTGACTGATGTGAGGGTTTTTAGACTTGATTACATGTACAAAAGAGTCAAAATATGTCCAAAGGTTATAACTTGAGGCCAAATCAAAGCATGAAGAAAGGTTGAAAGAACAAGACAACACCTGAGGAAAAACACTTGACAGGCTCCAACACAGTTGCAATCAGCACTAGCTACAACAGAGGCTAGCACCGGACAGGAGAACTGGGGGTGTTCGACACCATGACCGGCACTCCAACCGACATCGGACAGCACTGGAACAGCTGCACCCTTGAGGTTTTTTTCTTTGGTATTTTTCTTACTTTCTTCTTGTCTTTTAAATTTTGTATTAAGAGTATTTGAGTCTTATGACAGTATGCACGAATTATTATGTTATTAGGACTTTGAGAATATATATATTGTCTCTTATCTTTCTAATTCACAACCAACTTTCTTACAAAACAACTTTACACCTTGAGTGAATCAAATTACAAGATCAAACTTGATCCTTTTGAGTGTTCTTATGAGCTCTTCTTAGTTTCTTGAGTGACTACACTTAGGGAAATCAATCAATTTGGGTTAAGGTATTGATTAGTCTACCAAATCAAGAGGTTGGTTGTTGTTGATTTTTCAACAAAGGTTAATTTGATTAGCAGTGAATCTTATGATGAGTCCTACAACTTCATTATTGTGTTTTGATGAACATGAACCCTAAAACTTCATCTTCTAAGAATCACATCATCCACTCCAAATCCATGCGATTAACTAATTACCCGGGCATATTTATAGATGAAAAATAAGCTTGTTAATGTTGAATTCTTTGGATGATAGACTTGTAGATTGAATATTTTGAAGAGCTAATATCAACTTTTCATGGTTGCACTGGATTATTAGAAAAGGATGGCAATAGGCTGATAGCCTAGGGTTATAATTGGTGAAGTTGTACCAAGTGAATCTTACTCTTCAATTAGCAAGACCCATCATCCAATCCCAATTTCAAATTCTCAAGGACTCGTCTAAGATTCAAGCTTATAGTATACTAACACATTGTCATTAGAACGCCATAACAATCCAAGCCATAATTGTTCATAAGTCATAGAAGTCACAAGAAGAACCTTAGAAGAAGAGATGAACCTTAGAAATATCATAAATGTTTTAAGTTGTTTTGATTTTGAATTAAAATCCATGTATATTAATCAAACATAAGAGACCATAGAAATTCTTACTATGTAAGGACATAAATTCCCTTAATACATATGAGTTTTCTTAAGGAAAGTAAAGAAAAAAGTCAATTTTTAAAAGCTGAAACAGGGTCGACTAATTTCAATGCTAGGGTTGGTGCCATGGTTAGTTAGTCCTATTAGTTTGGGTGTTTTTCTATATTGATGACTGACATCAGTTGTGGTGCTAGTGGCCTTCTTTTTATTCCATTTTGAATTATTTTAGCTTGGCTTTTCCTTTTTTTTTTTTTTTTAAATGCCTGCATGGTGGTGGCTTTCAAGGTTTGACATGACTTGTTTTGCTGTGTTCCCAAGCCATATTCACTCCTTGATGCTTATAGTTGAAGTACATATCTTTACACCTGAATTTCATGTCATGTGGCTTGTTCCATTGAATTTTTTATTTGATTGCACCAATGTCTCATCCTTTGATGCATCACCTATTGGATCTTCAACAACAAGGAAAAATGAGAGATCTTGTGTTGGAACTTGTAATTGCAACAATTGGTTTGGAATGACCACAATCAAGATTGGAATGAAAATTTCCATGACCACATATAGGTTTGGAAATTTTCCATAATCGCGACCACATCTTCTACTTCGAGATGTAGCATAAAATGGTGAAAAGTGCTATAAAGATTGTACTAGATTGATGGTCTAGGGTTATAATTGTTGTAGCAAGAGAGAATGAGAGATTAATGTTGCAACCAACAATTGTAACAATTTGTTTATAATAACTATGTGCCACACTCTAAATTCAGGTCAGATATGGGATTCGAAATACAAGCCTGATATGTAACACGACATAACTCATGAGGTTACGTTCACGAACTTCATGCCTTTATTACTAATAATCCAAAACAATAAAACATAATATTCTAACTCACATAAAAAAAAATTTTTAAAAAAAAATCTCCAAAACATTACCAATGAATAAATCTCTCCCTTTTTTAAAAAAAAAAAAAAAAATCCATAATTTCAAACCATGAAATAAGCATTACATTGAAAGTCCAATAAGATTCAAACTTTAATTACAACAAAACAATCTTTGCTCAGAATTCAAATCCCTCTAGTTAATCTTTGTTCCCAAAACTTTCTAAATTTGTACTAAAGAACTAAATACATGAGCTAAAATCCCAATAAGTTTACTGTAACTTCATATTTATAAATCAGACTCAAAATGATTTAGAAAATTAAAACTGTAAACTTTACTTTTCATAATAGCTCAAAAGGTATGAGACATACAAAACATTATTAGAATAAGAAAACATTTACAGATTTGATTAGGCTCAAGTATGCACATCATTATTGGTCGGATTACTGAATTCAGTGTCAACTGTTTATATCACTAGGTCGACCAGACAAACATATTATGATGAGCTTTTTGACCATGATCAATAGCATTCAAACAAATACAAGTAGAACATATTTCCCGAACAAAGTGACATATGACTCTAGCCATAAATAAATAAAAAAACATTTTTATTTTCTGAAGGTTGGTTACAATTCATTCAACGATGCAAATCCAAAAATCCAAGAAAATAGAGCATGAAAGAAATTTTTATATACTCCTTCCGTCCCAAAAATATAATTCGTTTTAATTTCTTTTATTTGTCCCATAATATAAGTCATTTTACAATTTACAATACATACTTATTATATTGTTTCATTCTTACCCTCTACTTAATATCCTCTTCCATTTATTATGAAGAAATACAATTGCAGTTATAAATTTGATTAAGGGTATTTTAGACATAACAAACATATATTTATTGTTCCTTAATCCACGTGAAATGGCAGCTAACAACATGTATTGTGGGACAAAGGTAGTATAAATATAAATTAATGTGAAGATAAAACTTATGAACCTTAATAAAACAACTAATAGTTTCATATAATAAATAAAAAATAAAAGAAGGGATGAAATAATTTTAGTAGAAAAAAATACAAAAATAAATATAATTTAGACAGTAAGTAAATAGATAGTTAAAGGATTTAATGGGAAAGGAATAATCACTCCAACGACCAAATGACTTAAAAGAAAAGAAAAGAAATTAAATAATTAATAAAGAGAAAAGACTATCTGGTCAATGAAATGGCGACAAACAAACAAAAGCATGAAATTGAATGTATCAATCATGTAGACTATGTTGTCGCAAACATTAAAAGAAATGTACATTGTTTATTCTTCCCCAACTAAAATAGACTCAATTAAATCAAACAATATGTGCATAAATTCAATTAAAATCAAATAGTACAAATATTTAATCAACGAATTTGATCAATTCTTGAAATTATCCAACCAAAATAGTATGACTAAAGAAAATAATCAAGTATAATTTGTAGAAAAATAAGTGTTTCTCAAAATTAGAGTGTTATTGATACTTGATTAAATCTCCAATGAATCTTAGGCTTCTTGAAATCACCTCAAACCCTACGCATGAAATGAAACCCTTAATTAGTTAAAAGGAGAACCAAAATCAAAATCTTGCTTAGAAGAAGAAGCATATTCTTACCTTCGTGATTTAATTCCTGCGTGACCATAGTTTGGTTCCCTTTAGTCTCTCTCTGTTCCAATACAAAATTTGTAAACATACATTAGTTCTATTAAGAAACCCGAAATATGATATTAAAGGCTTTAATTAAGCAATTACTAATGGGTTATCAACCCAAACATAAATAACTAACTAATTGGACCATGGGTCCATATTTGGGTTGGGTTACTAAACGATGTCTAGAATTGAAATGAGAATTTCCACTTCTTCGTGACCCACTGTAGAATGATAACAAGCGAGGGAGTGGAAAACAATCATAGGATCACAAGAACTAATAGAATTCGTAAGTGGCATTTGTTTAGAAAAACAAAGTCAAGTAAATAAATGAAAGAGACAAAGATTAACCTTATTACAATGGTATGAGTAAATTGTCCATAAGTAGGATGAAGAGCAAACAAGATACAATCCACAAGGTTATCTTCATATATAGTAGCATCAAGGAAAGTTAGCCAAGCAATTGTTTGGCACCATTCATGAACATGTTAATAAAGTCATTGTTTTGAGATCAACTATAAAAAAAATCTACTGGTTTAAATTTTAAATTTGTAGCTTAAAGCATAAGCAACCTATAGTCGATAACAAGCATCATAGGTAACAAGCGTATTAACAATCTAACAAAGTAGAGATTGAGGAATAGTGCTGAGAATCCAACCCAACACAATTTTGTCCTTTACAAAAAATGGACTGCACATTCGAGGTTTAGAGTATTGATATGTTTAATAATAGAATTGGTACCATCATGAAGCAATTGTCGATGAGAAAGTAGGGAAATGAATTGTGTTTTCTAAAGAAGATAATTTGAAGAAGGAAGACTATTCTAAAGGTGAATATAGGGACGAACAAAAGGCATAAGAGAAGTAGACAATTGAGTGGCGATTTTTATTATGAAAAAAATATATATTAAACCCTTCGTGGCTGTAATACCATGAAGCGATGTTTTCAGAACCGGACTGGTCATCAAATCAGAAAAGTTCCTGGTTTAAAATTCAATGGTTCAATTGCAATTGAACAGTAATTGAATTGGTAATTGAATCGATTAATTTAATAATTAAAAAATATTAATTTTATAGATTGAAATATATCAGAAAAAACGTAATTTATTCTGAAATTAACAATATATATGCATAAAATAAATGAAAAGGACATGATATGATTTAGGATTAGTTTATAACTAACCATAAAAACCTGTAAACCTATGAATATACAGTAGTTATAATAATAAACCTCTCATGATCTTATCTTTCATTGAAATCAAGAATCCTAAATATAGAAAATTTTATAACTTACAAAAGATTAATTATAAAAGGATTTTTGATCTTTCCAATTATACCTACCTATGATTTAATCACGTTAATAGTAGTACTAGTACCAAAGCAATAAGGCCACCAAAGTAAAAAAAAAAAAAGCAAAAAAGGAACAAAGATTTAGTTAGCACTTAGTAGTAGTTGTAGTAGACTAGTAGTACTGTAGTAGTAGATTAGTAGTACTGTAGTAGCGATATTTAAAAAATATCAATAGTAAACTAGTAGTACGACCTCTTTCCCCCCTCTCTGCTAGTCGCTATGATGTGAAATGATTCACTTGTCAGTCCCATTATGATTACATCATCCCATGCAAAAAGTAAAAGCTTTCTTCTTCAAAACGGTTCTGTACCTAACCGGTCGATCCATCAGTTTAGTCGACTAGTTCAAAACGATTCGAAGGAAATATGCTGGTTTTTAGTTTGATCAATTTTTAGCCTCAAATCGGACCGGTCACAGGGTCGATTAATGGCTTGATCGGTCGGACTGGCCTGACCAATCCAATCCGATCGAAAAAACCTTGCCATGCAGAACCCAGAAATATTTGAAAATGGTTACTATATTCCTATACTAGCTACAAGAACTATTATACATGAATGATTGAAAGGTTATCAAAATTACAAATGTAAATTAAGAAATAGTTACAAATATGATAGATGAAGCTGTTACAATCCTTAGAATTAATGCAGTCAACTATTCTATGGTTACCATGTAGAATAAGTACCCTTTCCATTATCCGATGAATTCTTTGATCAATCGCCAAAGTTAATTATTCCTCAAAGTGTGATCTAAGTCAATAGTATTAATTACCAATATGTATAAAGAATCAAACATACCAAAAGGAACATTCAATACTCTATATGAGCATTTTGAATTTTGTTATGCCCTTTCAACTTACGAATCCCCTTTGTATTTGTGGACCTTATGCATCAACTATTACCGCCATATTTGGACTACTCAAGGGTCATATTCATAGACCATGTCTTTATCTTTGCTACTTCAAGTCATCATCTCAAAACTTTACATTCCTTTGTCTTCTTCTAACCTCTTGATTCTCTCAATCTTACATGAAGCAGATTTTTGATGAATTTGGCTATATCCAAGACCTTTATATAACCATGTTTTGTATCAATTACAGTGTTATAAATACCATTTGAAGTTTCTCTTCCTCATTTGACTTATTTTACATCTCAATCCTTTGAACCTTCATCAATCAATTTAAAAATATTTAATAGAACATTTATTTTGTCTTCTAAAATATATGCATTTATGCAGTAAACGAGGAAAGTAATAATAAAATATCACATAGCTTTTCTAGTCTCCTCATTCACCTCTTTTTTACCCTCATTATTAGTCTATTACCTTGTAAAAATTGGTTATGTACACTCTTCATCTTCCTGGAATTCCTTCTTACTTTATTATGAAAATATTCAAAATCAAAATGAATAATTTATAAACAAATAGAACATAGTCATTTACAGCTGTGGTTAGAATTTACTCACAAGCTCATGATGAATGACAACAAAAGATGTTGATCACGGTTTATTCAAGTTAGTTATTCCAATGATTTTGCTTATTTATCTCGTATATTTATTAGGAAATGATAAGATGCAACACATTCTGAATTGATCACTAATAAAAAAGGAATTTATGTAAATATGAAATACATTTAAAAATTTAAAAGGTTATGCATTTTCGATGAGATGACTAATAAGTGTAGACATTCTTAATTTTTATAACCTCTCATTCTTCTTCAAAATGATCACTAATAAAGGAGGAATTTATGACCATATGAAATAAATTTAAAAATTTGAAAAGTAATAATTTTAAAAAGTTATGCATTTTCTATGATATGACTAATAAGAGTGGACATTCTTAATTTTTATAACGGCTCTTTCTTCTTCAATTGAATTTTAAGACAAGAACTTTCTATTCAGTTTTCAAAAAAGATCCTACTTAGTTTGATTTTCAAATGTATCTGCGATATTGTTATTTACTTACTAATTACTTCAACACACATTTGACTTCATACAAATAATAATAATAATAATAAATATGTATATTACATAACGTGGTAGCTTTTCTTCATCCCTAAGGTTTTTTCATTTTATTGGAATATGGATATTGAACCATATCAATAGGTTAGCCTTTAACTATTGGAATTCGAATAACTAATCTACTTGATATGTTTTGTGAGATTGTTCAACTGAAGCCTTAGGTTAGGACCTCTACCTTGTTTTCTCATAGCATCACCTACACATATGGATATACAAGTAAGAATTAAAAAGTTAAAAATTATAATACTTTTTTATATCGTTAGAGTTGAAAATTTCAAAGATATCATGTGACTCGTTAGTTAGTCTTAATTGAAAATTACCTTATTATTTTGGTTCTAATTCTTTTCTTTGTGATTTCAATTTCTTGATATGATTTGACTCTAGACTTTCCTTCTGAATATCCCTTTTATATGTAAATATTATTCATCAATATTTTGATTTGACATTATTCTTATTACTTAAACTAGTTGAAAAACATATATACAATTGATATCAATCTTCTCTTCTCCAAGAAAAAAAAAATGTTCTCAAAAATTATGAAACAAAGTAGAAATGAAAAATGGATTCAAATCTTTAGAATGTCTAAAATAGAAATCTCAAAAAAAAAAAAAAAAAAAATAATTGTTTTTATTTTTTTGAATCGAACGCTTACTAGTGAGAATATTAAAAAATTAATTACTAATTTTTTTGAATTATACGTATAGTGGCACTTACCTGCTATGCGTTGAGCGCTCTCCCACAACACCATATCTCAGAGGTGTCCCCCAATTCCCAGTTGGACACCCGGCGGGAAACCCCCAAAAACCTCCCTCCAAATTCCCAATTCTCTCAAAGAACCCTAATTTCTCTCTCCCATCTCCAGAATTTCAATCCCATTGTGTCTGAAAATCATCTCCAACTCACAGAAAGCAGAATTCTGTGAACAATTTTTGGTTTCTCTTTGCCATGGTATTTCCTGCAGCCGCGTTGATTGAAACAGGTGGTGAGAAAGAGGAGGAAGAGAAGAATTTGGTCGACAAATTACATGCAAACTTAGAACCACAGCAACGGACGGAATTGCACGAGGCGGTTGGTGGAGAAGTGGAGGAGGAAGAAGAAGAGGGTGGCAAGAACACTCCATTGAGGTACGTGCCCCTTTGTGACGTGTACTCGGCCACAAGTCCTTGCGTCAGTTCTGCCAGCGGAGGTTCCAAGAAAGTTAAACCACCGCATCATCATCACCGAAAATCGCTTGGGCATTTTGGCGGTCATGATCATCACCCCGCCAAGCCTCATCCGTTATCACCATCAACTAGGGTGATGAACAGTAATAGCAATTTTAACAGTAATTCTGGTCGAATAAAGCCACCTGTAACTCATTTTTATAGGCGGCGAAATAAGGGCAAGAGAGAACTTGAGGAGGATGAGGAAGAAGGAGAAGAGCACTCGGATGCAGTTGACATTTGCCAAAATTCAAGCTTGGGGGCTGTGGATTTGGCTGATTCCAAGGTGAAAGATGAAGGGTTTGGGGAAGAACACGGTGGATCAATTCCGAAGAGAAGGAAAAGGAGGAAGTCTGGGGGATATGAGCTGGCGAATTTGGGAGTGGACAATAGAAAATTAATTGGTAGAGATAGGTTAGGGTTAAGAGATACCCAAAACACTAATGTTGTTGGTAGTTATATTCGAAATAAGAATTCTAGTGTCCAAATTATTAGTTCTAACATTAATAAAACTGGCGAAACAATGGGGCAGAAGAATAAGGCTGACACCGAAAATGAGATTAAGCAATCAGGGCCTCTTCGAAAGAAAAAATGGGTTTGGTATGAAAAAATCCCCTTGGTTTGGCTGGAAATTTTGATTAATTCCTGTTTTTAACTATAACTATGTGAATGCAGGTTGAGTTTTAGTGGTGTTGATCCAATGAAATTTGTTGGATTACAATGCAAGGTCAGAATTTTATCAAAAAATGCTTGTTACCTACTTTCATATCCAATATAAGAAAAATAGGAAAAAAGAATAAAAATTCGTATTCATTTTCTTGGCTTCGTGTACGTGTATGCACGTGTCTATATTTGATTATTGGTGTTGAATTTCTGGTACACTTTATGTATTTAGTGATATTTCATTATAACTGATTGTTACATGCGCGTTACTTTGAACATTGGACAGGTTTTTTGGCCTCTGGATGCTGACTGGTACCGCGGTAGCATCATTGGGTATGATATTGAAACGGGACGTTATAATGTAATTTCCTTCTCTTTTAATTTCCATATGCTGTCTTGGAATTTCCTTATATTATACTTGGTGGACTCGTGTGTGCAATCACGTGCTCAAACCCTCTCAGAACATTGTTTTCCCATTTATTGCTAATTAAAGCGTAAAATGATATTTCTAACTTTCTCTCTCTCTTGTCATGTGCATTTTATTTACTTATGGTTAGGGACCTTATGTTTTTTGTCTCTACATGTAGGTTGAATATGTAGACGGGGATAAAGAGAAATTGATTTTGTCAAATGAAAGAATTAAATTTTATTTATCTTCTGAAGAGATGCGGCATTTGAAGTTGAAATATAGTGATAAAAGCTTGGAGGCAGATGGAATCGATGTTGATGAGATGATGGTTTTGGCCGCTAGTTTAGACGACTGCCAGGATCTTGAGCCAGGGGATATAATTTGGGCCAAGCTTACTGGTAAGAACCCTTGTTCGTTCCTTTGCAATACGCAGTATGAACTGTTATCTTTGATCTGTTTGAACATTTGTGCGCAATTAGTATTTATATATGAAAGATGTTTGGCATACTTAATCGAGTATTTAGAGACATTGTATTCTTATAATTTTGAAATTGCCACCTTAATGGGCTTTGATTATCCAAAAGGAACTGCATTTGCTATTAAATTGGTGTGGCAATAAATAAATTTGCATGAGATGGTATTCTCTTGGTGTTAATTTATGCAGTGGATTAGGCTATTGCTATACCCTTCCAATAGTGGTTTTGCTTACCCATTGGAGAGGAAAGGCTTATATTTCAAATGGTGAAGAGAAATATGGACTTAATATGCACTGACTTATTTTCTGTATCTATAACATGGTCTGGACTGGAGTTCAAGGCAGGCCATTTTCTAGCTGACTCATTGCTGCCATGGGCCCCTTGAGTTAGATTCTGGGCTGTGAATTGAACTATACGAGATGTTCTCACTGTTAAGGTGTATTTTACCTTTTTATATCTTCCCATTCTAATGCGATTTCTTGCATTAGTAATTTAGTACTGAAATAAATTCTCTTGAGGGACGCTCTTATAGTTATACCCTTGCTTTATTAATGTACACCTGTCTGGTTGCATCTGACAACTATGCTGCAATATGGCTTCTGTGAGTGGTTTCATTTAATTCTGCATTTGAAACGCTTTGTGTATGGAAGAGATGTTTACGTGTAAAACCAGTTCTAGGACGTTACTTGAAGGGAGAAAGACCAGGTGCCCTGGGAAAAATGATTGGAAGGCAGCCATAATCAAGCAAAACAAAGAAGGATGATGTACTCCCTATGAAAAGGGCTAGTGCGTACATGAGTTTCATTGTTGTTTGGAGCTCAAGCACTCATTCTGCTTTTTTCAAGTTGACTTCCTGTATAATGCAATGCTTAAATGTTTATTGTCGAACTGGTTTTGTAGAGAACTGAATGAAATTGAATCTGAAAATTTGTTTATCATTCGGATGCTTATCAACAGGATAAAACTTCTAGAAACAATTTCTGGATTTGATTCCAAGTCAGAGTTACTTTCGTTTGTGCTGAACTGAGTGATTGGTGAAACAGAGACATTTAGGTTATGTCAGGAAGATTGTGCACATGATGGAAACTTTTCTTGTATATCCATGCTTACATTTTACTGATTTCTTTGAAAGTTTTGTTTCACTTCCCAGAGCCTTTAGTTATGTTAGTTTGTCTTTGATTACTTGTGACAAAAAGTCTTACCATGTTCAACAGATATGTAGTACTTGACCATTTCTTTTTCTACTTTATCAATGCTTCTCTTTTGTTTTGTGTTATGCAGGTCATGCTATGTGGCCTGCAGTGGTTTTGGATGAATCTCTTGTGGGTGGGCGCATGGGTTTGAAAAAACATGTGGGAGAAAAATCTGTTCTCGTGCAATTTTTTGGTACCCATGATTTTGCTAGGTTTGTGGACTGATAGGAATGATTTATGTGGGATATATTTAACTTGCCATGCTTAATACAGGTTTTGTATTGTGGTCTGAAATAGGTTATGTTTCCGTATTTTCAGGATTAGACTGAAACAGGTTATCTCATTTCTCAAAGGACTTCTTTCTTCATTCCACCTGAAGTGCAAAAAGCCAAACTTTGTTCGCAGCTTGCAAGAAGCAAAAATGTGAGCCTTGTTTCCCTGATTGTTTCTTCTACCACATCTCTTTCTGTTGTTGTATAAGGTTGTGCATTTTTTCTAGTTTTTCAGGCCCTTTGATCGTCACACTTATCTCTAGAGTCTTTTTTCCCCTCCCCTATCCCGCTTGTATATTGTTTAATGTCTGTTATTAGGATTCTGCTGATGAAGTATTTTTTCTTGGCAAGACATTCTCTGTGATTTTTTAATTTCTTAATCTCATTAACTGCTTTTTTGGCGAACACTTCCTAGCTGTGCAAGCTCATCGTTCTGTGTTGAAATATGAGAAGTTCAAATAGATTCAAGAAAGGTCGAGTTTACAATAGAGAAGCAAGATAAGGTGTCTTTTTCTGCTGGGCATTGCACCAGTATATCCTGGTTTGTGGTGTGTTCAATTTGATGCAGGGATAATAATGAATTGGCATACTTGGAAGCTACGACAGGAGTTAGTTTTTTATTTTCTTGGGGTTTGATATTCCGTAGCGTTTGAAATTTTTCCTTTTCCATGGCTTGACAATATGCAGTACATATACAAAATGAGCATAAATGGTTTCTTGAATTGCAAAGCCTTACTTCTGTGCCTATTCTACTATTGAAGCCTTTTGTATACCAGATTGAGTGGATACAAGTTTTTGACTTACTTTCCATCACTAGAGTTAGGCTCAATTTAGTGAAAGTGAATGGTTTTTTTTTTTTATGTAAATCCTTATTCTTTTTGGGCTGTTATAATTTTCCTTTTTTGGAACTTTTTGGTATAGTAATGAAATGGGTGGGACGCAATAATAGCCCCATAAGCTAAGGGGAAAAGTTCAAAGGTTCTACTGGCATAATGGATTGATCTTTGGGTTTATTAGAGTTTAATTTGCAAGATGATGCATTTTGTTGCTCAGGTACCTCAGTGATCTGAAACTTCCAAGGAGAATGCTAAAGCTGAGAGATGGTATTCAGGCTGATGGTGATTGTGGCAGTAATGGAGATGATGATGACGATACTGGTTTAGGTGAAGCATACAATGGAACCATTAAAACCTTTCCATTTGATGTCGGAGATTTGCAAATACTAAGCCTTGGTAATTTTTAATAATTCCAGGCTGCTGTCTCATGGAAATACATGTATTTTCCTTAATATTCTGCAAATATAAACCCTCTTAGGATTTGATGCTGTGGCATTTCAATAATCTAATTGGTTTTTGGCAAGAACCGCAGTATCAACTTCCCATCTTCTGATTTGCTTTTCATATATAATATAGGAAAGATTGTGAAAGACTCCGACAATTTTCATGATGAGAAATTTATTTGGCCTGAGGGATATACTGCCTTGAGGAGGTTTCCTTCGGTATCAGGTTCATTATTTTCTAAATATTTTTCTATATAAATATATATATGTCTATATCACTGTAACCTTTATTTTTCCAGCATTTAATGTTTTATGTTTTTCATTTGGTGACTTCAGATCCAAGTGTATATACGACATATAAAATGGAAGTGCTTAGGGATGATGATGTGAGGTCTCGACCTCTTTTTAGAGTTACATTAGAGAGTGGAGCACAGGTACAATTAAGTACAATGTCTGAGAATTGATTTTTTAGCAGATGTTTCACTTGTTTTTTATATGCTTTTGATCTTTCGTGCTTAGATTTCCATTTTCATTCTGGTCATGTAGCAATTCTCTTTCATCCTAAGCTAAAGTGTTCTTTCTTCTGGATGGAATTGGCATTAAATCATTGAATCCATTGGTATCATGTATCTAAAGATCATGTAAGTTGTTCCATCCACTGCACATAAAGATAGGGTTTCTAACTTCATTTATTACATCACACGTCAATCAGATTCCTCATTTAATGCTTGGTGTCTGCTT
This sequence comes from Parsonsia alboflavescens, assembly GCA_028571225.1. Classification (NCBI taxonomy): domain Eukaryota; kingdom Viridiplantae; phylum Streptophyta; class Magnoliopsida; order Gentianales; family Apocynaceae; genus Parsonsia; species Parsonsia alboflavescens. The sequence goes on from JAOXNR010000031.1 coordinate 1,426,021, forward strand.
TTGTTCCCTTTAAGTTATGTCCTGATGTCTGATCTTTTTTCCCTCATTTTAGAGTAGTAATTTGTTGTTCATCAAAATTTTGGAGGTCTCTGGCATATGGTGTTTGAAATTTCAGACAGAAGTCGTGCATATTTTTGTTTTTTCATTTGAAATTTCAAACAAAAGTCTAAACAAAATTTGAACTTCTCCGTTTTCTTTTCTTTAGATTTTGTCGTCTGTTTCTTCCTTTAATGGTTATTGCATTCTTCGTGAAATCCACTTAAAAAGATTCTATATAAAATGGATATCGACTTACCTGTTTTCATGCATTAACCAAAGATGTTCACTTCTCTTAAATAGAAAACTTTAGATTATAATATTCTTCCCTTCTAATGATTTGAATGTTCAAGCAGATTGTTGGTTGCAAATTCTGGACACTCTTAAATGCAATTATGTCATCACTATCCCCACATGTCTCAACATTCTCCTCAAATTATACATATGAGGGTTCTCGTCAATGTCCCTTTAAATATAAATTTAGATATTCATTTTGAAACAGGAGGATTTCTTACTGTTTCTCGTAAGTATTTGTAGTATATTGTTGATAATGGTTTTGGGATCATTGATGTTTGACAATTTAGGATTTTATATTTTGGTAATGTTTGTTTTAGTTGGATTGCATTTTTGTTTTTGCAGTTTAGGGGATCCACTCCCTCTGCTTGTTGGAACAGAATTTACAAAAAGATGAGGAAGATTCATTCTGATGGATTAAAAGCATCTGAAAGGCTTTTCAAATCTGGTGTTGACATGTTTGGCTTTTCAAATCCTGAAATTTCGAAACTTATAGAGGTATCCAGCTTCATTACATACTTAACTGTAAAATTCTAGGCATTTTTTTTTACATGTTCATACATGTTTGTTAGACTGTTCGCATGGATGTGGAAAGATGCTCTTATCTGTATGTTCATTTCTGTCTCGTTTTATATTGTGTTTTTCTTCCACTGAAATGCTTGAATCATGGTTGGGTGCTATTGTCTTAGATCCAGATGAACTTGATTTTTAAGCTTGGGTTTGACTTTTTGTTTTCTATTTTGTTTTGTTATTGATGTTTCATTGTAAGAAATTAATGCCTCTTTATATTTATGTGTACCAATTTCTTCAAATATAAAGTCTACATGGAAGCACAGGGGGAGGAACTAAAAGGAAGAAACTTGAGTTGGCTGTTTGTGTGAATGGATGTCTTTTTAATTAACCAAAATGGTATGCTGTTGGTACAGATGGGAGAAAAAAGGTCATGTTTCTGTCAGGGTTATTAATAGTGTTGAATTGATTCCAAGGAAGGGGTATACCTTCTCTTGCATAAAGTAGGTGTAAGAAGCTTTGTGATGTGTCCACGATAATGGAACATGAGTGTCTCTTTTTGTTAATTGTGCTATTGGTATTGTTTGGCAGTGTGACCGGTTTATGATGTAGCTTACACGAAGTATTCATTATGTTACTGGTAAAGAATAATAAATAAGGCAAGGGAAGTTGACATATATTTATTTTCTGTTTGTGGCTGCCTTTAATTGGTCATGCATTTTCTTTTTTTGGCTGTCAAGTCTACCATGACCAACATTTTCTTGGCTGTTTTTGGCTTGGACTCTTTATATAGTTGATCTACATATGCAGGTTATCTTTTGTTGTTGAACTAAGCTCAGAAGTATTTCGATCCCTGTATTAGGTTATTTGACATTACATTTCTAGTTGCTTCTCTCCTATTGTGTTCCACATCTCTCGTGTTTGAGGATTTTTTATGTTTTCCATTTGACCTGCAACACATTTAACCTAGTTCTTTCAGTTGGTGTTATTCAAGTATTAGAAAGGCATTGGAGAATTTGGAAATGTTTTCTAAATGAAATTCCATCTAAATAATTATCTGCTATTTCAAATTTTAAGAAATGTAAGAATGTTAAGTCATGAGGTTTCATAATATCTGTTCCAAACATACCTATCTTCTCTTACATTTCCTTTTTAGTTTTGATGGTTAGACAAGACATGTGATATCTTGATATCCAGTAAGTTACACATCTTGCCACTACTCAGGCAGCCTAATGAATATTGATGACTTGATCTGAATCTAACTTCTGAGTCCAATATGCCATTGAACTGAATGTTAGACGGATGCTGTTAGCTTGTGAAATCGTGCAGAAAAAGTGCTTTAATGATTTCTAATTCTCTTGGTGTCTTTCAATGTGATTAGTGCGATTCTTGTCCATATTGTTTTTTTACCTTATAGGTAAATTTGGATGTATCTTATGGTAAGCATAGCAATGAGTGAGATTGTTATCTATGAAGCAAACATCTTTAGTTGTGTGTGCAAAATCTCTCTTAGATGCCTGTGAGGTAACTAATGCTGTGCATCTTAGCCTTGATTTCAGTATCTTAATTTCCTTTCTCCTATTGGCTGAGTTTATTTGTTTGGTATTGACAGGAATTATCAACTTCGAGATTACACACAAAAGCCTCCAAGATGGCCAATGCTAAGCATCAAGACCTCCCTCCTGGTTATAGACCTGTTGATGTTACATGGAAAGACCTTGACAAATGCAATGTTTGCCATATGGATGAGGTGTCAAGCTAGCCATTAAAATTATATCCTGTCAATTCATAGATCTTTGAATTCCTTCTTTAATGTGTTATGTTCTGTTGAAAGATCATGCATTATCCTGAGTTAAATGATCCATACCGATAATCTCTGAAGTATTGTGCCTTCATGACCTAGCTGATCATTTAGCTATCTCTTGATGTTTCCTACAAACAGAGAGATTAGAGCAATTTGGTTCTATCTTATGAAATTTTCCTTTTTCTTTTCTCCAGGAGTATGAGAACAACCTGTTTCTGCAGTGTGAGAAATGCAGAATGATGGTAATTTTTGCTATATCTCCTTTTAGCCAACCAATGTCTTTTCTACTCTATGCATTCTTGGGGAACTTCATTTGGTTGGCCATGAATCTACCCAAGTTTCTTCCATACAGCATAATCTGTGTGTGCATGCACGTGTATATATTTATATCCTCTTCTTCTGTGTGCTGATGCTTCTATTACTTTTCAATTTGATAGTAGCTGCTGATTCTGTGGGTAACTAGTACTAGATTTTTGTTTCTTCCCATACTTTTTGGATTAATCTATTGTCTTAATCAATCGCTGTGATTTTAAATTTTAAATCTTTAACAATTTATGTGATTTTGACCCGATTTCATTCCTGCAAACAAAACCCTTTGTCATGATTGTTCTTATGTGGTAGTTGCACTATACACAGCTCTTGTTATCAGAACATTAACAAAATTGAAAAGTTGACAGGTTTTATATGTTCTGATTGTCCAACAAGCCTAAAGTAACTTTTGTTTAGTTATTATTGAACTCTAGCTTTTTCTAATTGGTATTTGTGTTAAATGTGTATTTTCGTTGCTCATATTTTAGATTGGAAGCGATGTCCTAATGCTTCTTTATCCAGTAAAAATCACTTTGATGGTTATAAATATAATATTTCTTTTAGGTTCATGCTAGATGCTATGGTGAATTAGAGCCTCTGGATGGGGTCCTTTGGTTATGCAACTTATGTCGTCCAGAGGCTCCTGAATTCCCCCCTGCTTGTTGCCTATGTCCTGTCACAGGTAATCTTCCACCTTTGTCTAATCCCCTGTTACCTTGTGTAAGTTTCTGATGGATGTTTATCAGAAAAATAGTTTTTCATGATTGCTTTTATAATTGACCTCCTCTAGGAGGTGCCATGAAGCCCACAACAGATGGCCGCTGGGCTCATCTTGCTTGCGCAATATGGATACCAGGTTCTTTGCCTATGTGCATTTTGGTGCATTTTGGTGTTATGGTTAACTTATTAATATCCTCTTTTTTGTTCTTGTCAGAAACTTGCTTATCTGACATCAAGAAAATGGAACCAATTGATGGACTGCACAGAATAAATAAGGTATTGTTCTCTTATATTTGTATTTGTTTTGTCAAATGGAAATTGTTTCTTTTATTCATGAAAACTTCTGATATTCTTCCGCTTTGAAGTGGAACTAAATTGGGTAAAAGTGATTTGCAATTTTACCTGATCTTCCATTATTCCGGCTATATGGAAGTATAACCACATAATTTTGTTTCTCACTAGTGTTCTTTTTATCTTCCCTTTGTGAAGGACCGCTGGAAGCTTTTATGTAGCATCTGTAGTGTTTCTTATGGAGCTTGTATTCAGGTATTTTTCTGCCATTTGACTTCTCTGTTCTCCCCATTCCCCTGAAATCACTACTTGTTCAATCTTCATTTTTTGCACGTGTCTTCATAAATATAAGGACTCGTTGGATGGTTAATTTCATATTCTAGAATTGTGATTGCTTGAGCTTTGGAATCTTGGCAGCATAGTGCTTATTCATGCCTCCTTTTATAACCCATTTCATTTCTTATCAATCTGTTCTTATCTTTTTTTGAGGCCTTTTCTTGTAGATTTCTTCTGGTCTTTCAATTGATCATCAATTTATGTTTACTTATGACTTTTTTCAATTTTGCATAATGATTTGTGACAACTTTGGAGAAGTGCAATGTCGAAATTATTGAGTAACTTTTTTCCCTCTGGTTTTTCCATTTATTTATTTTCGGGGGAGGAGGAGGTAGAAATGTATTAACATGCTTTAGCAGTTGATAACAAAATTTCAACCAGATAAAGTTATTTAATGTGATCAACTGGCATGCTGTATCTCAAACAAATGTTATATGGAGTTAGTTTCAAGTGACAAATTATGTGTACCACCTGTCTGCTGCAGTCCAATATGGTCCTTTTTCTGCAGTGTCGTATTAGAAAAAATTACAGTAGTGAGCATACAGAAGACCATGTTCTTTCAAAATTTTCTTCTCAATGCAGGTGATGAAAATTGCACTGGGAATTTGCAAATATCATTAGTTGTTATATATTTTCTTTTTGGGTATTTGCAGTGCTCAAACAATTCTTGCCGTGTAGCATATCATCCTCTGTGTGCACGTGCTGCAGGTTTTTGTGTTGAGGTATTAGCCTAATTCTTAAACATCAAGTATCTATAATTTCACATTAGTCAGGTTTCTCTCATGTTTTTCTGCCTCTGCTGATTATAAGTGGACATACATCCTATTGGTTTGCAAAATTTTCAGCTTGAGGATGAGAACCGATTGCATCTGATTCCATTGGATGAAGATGAGGAGGATCAATGCATACGTTTACTATCTTTCTGCAAGAGGCATAGGCCCCAATCTAATTCGCGTCAAGCTGCTGAAGAACGGATTGGAAAAGCCTTTGACTTTTCAGATTACAGCCCCTCTATAAATCCTTCTGGGTGTGCTCGTACAGGTTATACCATATTAATATTCTTGTTTAAATATGAACAAAATTGTTCTTTATTCTTGATATTGTTAATCCTGATACTTGTGGAACTATAATTTGTGGAAACTTATATTTCTGTAATTCCATTGTTTTTCAGAGAAGTCAATCGGCAACACAATTTCCTTATCCTCATAATAGTTTGCTTTCTGTTTGAGAAACCTTCCTAGCCTATAAGCTATTATAAATATAATCCCTTTCTTCCTGTAGATTTGATATGTGAGGGTTGAAGTACGTCTTCATGACTTTTCATTTTTTAGTGGTAGACAGTCTGTTTTCTGTCTTCTTCTTTCAGAATATCCTGTTCTCTGCAGTGCTGATTTTACAGTGGTATCTCTCCTAAACATCTAAGATTGCATTTTTTATCAATAAGCATGCAGAGATAAGAGTATAGAACTTTGCTAAAAGACAAACAATTCGTTCATTTTAGGTTATGTTTAACTTATATTGGGTCCCAAACTTCTGTTTTTCTTCTATTTCCTGTCTTCCAAGTCAACATATATAGATTTCTATTTCTTCTTGAAGGCCATGAAGTTTCTCAAGATTGTGGTTTCTACTGGAACCTGTTTGTGATTTGGTTTTTGAAATTTCCAATTAGTGATTCAGGTGAACTTTTGGGTATTTTGTTTTGTTATTGCTGACTGCTTCCGGGAGGGCTATGTTATCTATTTGTGGTGAGTTTGCATTATAGATGTTTAAAGATGGTAAAGCTAACTTTTCCCCACCTACATGAGTTATCTATGTTGGAATTGTACTTGTCTCCAATGAACGTCTCGGGTTTGAACCTTGGGGAGCAATGTCTTGTCAGTCTCTACTGAGAGTTTTGTTGGTCACAAGACTGTTTGACTGTAGCAGCAGACTCTGAAAATGACAAAAAACTGCTTGTGTTTACTGCTTACACCCCCCAAAGGACGCAAAAATCCACACCTTACTAACTTGTCCCAAATAAAAATCTACATTACTATCTCCTCTGTGTTCTACTAGGGAATTATGTTATGTGAAAGCTGGTAGAAATTGTATAACTAATTCAAACGTTGTTGGATTCTGCTTGGTGCAATTGGAAGGCATGTCAAGGGTGGTATTGTAATTCATATTTTTGGGAATTTAATAAACTTCTTTCCCTTTGCTGTGAAATTTGTTATGTTCCTATGCTATGTGTTTTATATTCCATTAAAATTATATTTCAATGCTAACTGGCTCTATTTCATGGAAATTGGCTACATATATATCTGAATAATAAATATTTGAAAAAAGAATGTTATTAATTTAAAATTCTTTAAGCTTTTGCATTTGGAATCCATAAACTTTTGTTGGCCCCATTTTTGTAGAACCTTATGATTATTTTGGAAGACGAGGAAGGAAAGAACCTGAAGCCCTAGCTGCAGCATCCTTGAAGCGCTTATATGTGGAAAACAGGCCACATTTGGTTGGAGGATTTAGCCACCATGATCCCTCTGGCGGCAGCATGTCCTCTTTGAAACTTTCTGGCTCTGAATATTCTGTTGATCTTCAAAATATGAAAATTCCCAAGCAGGATGTTTCTGGGACCATCCTTTCAATGGCTGAAAAATACAGATACATGCGGGAAACGTTTAGAAAAAGGCTTGCATTTGGTATGCACTTTCTTAAAGCTTAGCTGCATCTGTTTAATTTGTAAATTTCTCTATTTTGATGAAAACATGAAAAGGAAAACAAGAATCTTCCATTTTATCCATTAAAATTGACAGGGATAGTATCTGGAGCAACCTGTATTATGTGCATGAAGAAGTTTTTCCTTCATCTTGAGAGTATTATCTGCAGATATCTTTCTCGGTTCCTCATGTGGGAAGGGTTTTCTTGGACATTTATATTGGTTTCTCATTGTTTATGTGATTAAATAGGTTTTATACTTCTTATTTTTGCTTGTCTTCTAAATTTTCTTGTACTTCTGTAGCTTGAATGCTTTAGATTTCATTATAAAGTACAGTTTGTCAATGAGCTTGATTTGCAAAGGAGAAAAATGCATTTGCTCAGAGGGAGGATGTGGAGGACCAAAAAAAGAAATCTTTTATCTATCCCTTTGAGAAGGGCAAAAGGAAAAAGAGAAAGAAAACAAATTACAAGCATCTCTCTACAATTAAGAACATCTTCATTATCTCTGACCTTGTAATGCTCACTAGTTGATATACTTATTTCTGAGACTACAACCTCGAATTTCCTGAGTATTTCCCTGGGTATCATTTTGATGTTGTCAAACTACTGATGTGTGTTTCCATTATTGACTTGAATAATGGAATTGATGTTCAGTCGTACTTTATCTCTTTCAAGTCTTTGTTATATTTGCTTTACCTTTCAACTGCTAATATATCCAGGAAAATCTGGAATACATGGATTTGGAATTTTTGCAAAACATCCCCATAAAGCTGGAGACATGGTGAGTTACGGTGATTTAGATGTGTTCTAAACCACTCTTATGGAAACTTGAGATGTCTGAACTGTTTAATGCCCTAACTTTTAGGTGATTGAATATACTGGAGAACTTGTTAGACCTTCCATAGCTGATCGAAGAGAACACTTGATATACAACTCATTGGTGGTAAGTATATTTTTCTAAACTTTTGGCTTTAGCCTCATTCTACAATGAGGAAAGAGTCAATTTAACATGCGTATCTGGATCTGTATTCTTTGTTTAACTGCTGTAATCTGGTATTTGTTCATGATGATTTTATTTTTGAGTTTGACAAGTACTTTAGTTTTATTGCTCTGGAATTTGCTGCTCCTGAGGGTTATTCACTTATGACTTAATTGTTGAAATTTCTTAGTGATACTTTATTAAAATATTTTTAGCTGTATGTGTATGCTGCTTTGACAGGGTATCAATTTGAGTTTTCTGAAACAACTTTTTCATAAACGGTAATTGTTCCAAGCATGAATGAATTGGTTGGACAACTGACTTTTCTGATTACTAGTTGTAGCCAAGTTGCTAGTGCCACACACTTTATTATATTAGGAAAGTTACTTGGATTATGGGGTTGAGCCAGCTTTGAGTCAATCTGCATGACTTGGTTGAGGATTGCTATGATGACTGTTCACATTTCCAAATATAGTCTCAATTTTATCTATTTGTTGATGTACGTTGTAATCTAATGCATCAACAATTAAGATGGTACCTTTTTTTTTTGTTTAATTTTTTTTTAATATCCTAAAATTTGTGCTGAGAAAACTGATGCCATGAGATTGGGCAGAATTTCTGATCATTGGTGATGTCAATTATTTTTCTTTCAGAAAGAATGGAGATATTTTATATCTGAAATTTGTTTCCTTTTTGTTTCCATCCCAGATTGACTTTAAGTATTGGCTTCTATTCATGGTTTTATATGTTGTGCATGTTGCGCCAGATTATTTAATGTCCATATGGAATTTACTTATGGACCTAGTTTTATGGCAGTGTGTTTGTTCTTTTCTGCTGTCACTTGTGTTCTTTTTCCTTGCTGAAAATTTTCATCTGTTTAATCTTATTGGATTTTTGGTCAAATGAAGCAATGAAATTATCCCCTTATATTTTTCTTGCTGAAAAATTCTTTCAGAATTCTGTCATGTATGCCATGTCATTATTGGGGCTCTTGTTATGTAGTGTGATAAAAATACCAATAATATGCTTTGTTTTGGCCCCGGATCATTACAACATAAAAGCTATTAGAAAATGATTAATTTTTCAAAATTGTTGCAGCAAACCCTTTGTTCGTTTCATTATATGTCAATTTTTGAGAACCTTACTTTTCAATGCAGTTAAGCCTTTTGATTTACATTTATGGATTCAATTTTGTGTTTTTTTGTCTTTGGAAATTTGTCCTTGTGAATGGCCAAAATATCTGATCTTGAAATCATTACTGATTTCATTTATAAGGGTGAACATTTGCACACTTGATTTTGTGGAACTTTATAACTGTGTATGTTTTAATTTTAATGTGCATTGAATGTGCCAAGTGATGATCATTGTGGTTTTAGAGTCTGGATTTTAAGCTCCACTTTTTTCTTACAATTGTTTTGGCATTATTGTGGTAGAATTACAGAAAAAATAAATCTTCTGAAAATAACCTCATTTTTTTTTTGTACTCCTTTTACACTTCAGGGTGCTGGAACCTATATGTTTAGAATTGATGATGAGCGCGTTATTGATGCCACAAGGGCCGGAAGCATAGCACATTTGATTAATCATTCATGTGAAGTATGTTAGCTTTGTTCATTTTATTTTTTTACTGAAGTTATTTAATTTATTCTATCAGTTCCTTTTACATGTGAAGATTTTTATGGTTTTGACTCGGTGAGTGGTTGTTTTTGAGTTTATGTTATTTTGGATGTGCTACTTGTACTTTTCATGGTTTCTCAATGATTATATGCCATGACTTTCATGTTGGTTGTGCTTTGATAATGCTATTCCATGCAGCCAAACTGCTATTCAAGAGTAATCACTGTGAATGGGGATGAGCACATAATCATCTTTGCCAAAAGGGATATTAAGCAATGGGAAGAGCTGACTTATGATTATAGGTTAGCAAGTAGTCTTTTTTTTTTTTTTTTTTTTTTTTTTTAACACAAAAACCCACCTCTAATCCTCCCTGTCCCCCATCATTAGTAGTCACTTGAGACCTTTTGATCTTGCCAGTTTCCACAAAGCTAGCCAGAGTTGTCTAAGTAGGCAGTCCTTTTCTCACTCTTCCGTACTAACACTTGTCTTCTCACTTCCATTGGTTGCATTCCAGGTTTGTTGCAGCTGATGAACAACTTGCTTGTTATTGTGGCTTCCCAAGATGCCGAGGTGTAGTAAATGATACTGAAGCTGAGGAACGAGCGGCAAAACTCTATGTACGGCCCAGTGAATTGATGGAGTGGACAGGATCATGAGAGGTTTGCAATTCCTGTCTTCACATTGGCCCTTTAAAATCTTTCCTCATATCCCTATATATACTCACCATAAGTGTATAAATCTATACACGTGATAAGCTGGATCTACTAAATTCTGGTTTTGGAAAGCTTTAGGCACACACAGTTTACTCTTGAAGTTAATATGATACTTGACTTTTACCTTACTGCTGCAATGAGATTCAACCATGGTTTTTATTCTCTTTGCCTTGTGGGTCGAGACTGTTTTAGATTTTCCAAAGTTTCTACTGACCGCAACTTAAATTAGGAAAAATTTGTTTTTGTCATGAATAAAAAAGAAATCATGAAAGTTTTTTGTTTCAGGGATTGCATGAATGATTTGATGCGCAGAGGGACCTGTCCCATCTATTGGATAAAATTAAAAAAGGAGTTATTAAAGTTGTGATATTTAAATTTACAAATATTTAAGAATATCTTTGAACGTGTAACAATGGGACCCATGTCTTTGGTAGGATTTTCCAGGGAAAGAAGAGTTTTTGAAAGATGATTAGAAGGGGCAAAGAACTTAGATAACATATTTGCCTAAATACACCATAAATAACCATATTAGCAAAGTTAGAATTGTACCAATGATCATAGCATCTAAGGCCCATTTGAATTCATTGGCTGTAGACGTGAATGAGATGTCATTTACTTTAGGACGTACATGGCACAAACGTAAGAAAGAATGGTAAACCACTTGCTTTATGTAGACAAGTTTTGTTGATGTCACAGTTATTTTGTGTCCACAAGCAATGACGCCCTCAGATGTTTGCTGCTTCCTTTCCAAGTGCACTGGATACTTGGTGTATCATATTTTCCCATCGGTGCCTCAAGTTTTTCCATTTCCTCGATAATATCTGCCCTCTCCAAGTTTGATGTGGTACCCCTTAGAAATGATCTGAAGTTATGCTTCCCTGTGTCTACTTCCATGATTTTGAAGCCTTCCTGCATCCTCTCTGTCAAGTGACCTCCAAAATTCAGCTTTTTTCGGCTGTTCCTTTCACAAAGCCTTGTGTCATTTTCTTGTACTGATGAATCCTTTGAATCTTACGCAGAATAATTTTATTGGTGATTGTGCCATGTGAGACCCTCCTGAAGACCTGACCTGATCTGCGTTCGCTCATGGTGGCTGTTTCACCTTGTTGTCTATTTCCTGTAAACATTTCTGGGCCTATTGACTTAAAGGCTCAAATAGTTTCTCTTCAGCCTTATTCAAACTAATATTTATTTTACCTTGAGGATTTTGATGTCCTGAGCCTTAAAGGAGGATGATGTACCATTGTGTCTTCAATACAAAATATCAGTTTTGGTCTTTCTACTGGTGGTGTTTTGTTCAGTGCAACCTTTTTAAGGCTCTAATTAGTTTTCTCTCTGTTCTTTTAATTGACATTCATGGGGTGGCAGGTTAAGGTTAGGGCTAGAGGTGGCAATTTGATTAAATTCTTAATGGATATCCAAATTCATTTAATGATATATGAATATGTAGAGTTGTCAATCGGGTCTGAGCCTGTCTGACAATATCTCCGAGGGCCAAAAATTTTAGAGGGCCAGTTCAACCTTTACTAATAAGGGTGGTTGGGTGCGGGCCATCCCTGGGTTAACTCTTCAAAATTTTATTTTTAAATTATTTTAAAGAGTTATTGGTCAATTCAATTTTTAAATTATATCATTTTGATCCTTTTAATCCTTGAAGTGTTTTTTTGATCTGTTTAGTCTTTATATAATTTACAAATTGATTATTTTGATTAAATTCTTAAAAAATATCATCGAATTTGAGAGTCAATGGTGGGTTGATGAAAATGAAAAAAACATTTCCATTATTATACTATTAATGAGATGAAATATATATCAATATATATATACAGAAATGTTAATATGTACTTGACCGTGCACATTAATGAGTACAGTAGTTAGTCAACTAACGGTCAAATTTAACAGTTTCCTTTTTTTTTTTTTTTGAAACAATTTATTAAAATTTAATCAAGTGCCCCTAGGATTTAGTTTATCCTTTTAGGGTTTAGTTTTATCCTTTTAGGATTTAGTTTATTCTTTTAGGGTTTAGTTTATCCTCTTAGGATTTAGTTTACCGTTAGTTGACCGTTAGTTGACTAACTACTGTATTCATTAGTGTGCACTGTCAAGCACACACTATCATTCCTCTATATATATATATATATATATATTTATATATTAAAAAAACATTCTTATATTACATTGTTCATCGTATCTGAGGAGCTATGAAAATTATCTCAATTATTTTTCTTAATTATGGAAATCTTCTTAATTGAGATTTCCAGATGACGGTCCTGCATCGTCACCGCCATTGTTCACAAGCTGGAATCCAATGCCGAACAGATCTTCCCACCCGGTGCCAGCAATATCCGAATCCTTCTGCACCGATTCCTCCTGGTTCAAGTCGAATGGATAAACCATCGGTGCCAGCAGTTTACCTTTTCCTTTGTCAATTACTTCAACCTGTTTCTCATCCTTTTTACCATTATTGGGTGATGATGATCATCAGCCGGTGGATGATCGTCGCGTCCCAAAGAGAGAAGCTTAATCCTTGATTCGCCTTCATTCAGCTTCTTTTTATTTCTTCATTCATATCCAGAAGATCTTCCAAGCAGAATTTCTTGACCTCTTCAGGGCCTACAACCAGACAGCGGAATAGCCCTTCAGAAAATTGAATAGTTCGTCGGACAAGATGAATAGTGTAATATAGGAATTTTTTAATAAAAATTTCATCCCATGATCAGTGTAATAATGGAAATGCGCTCAATATTTTTATCAACCAACAATTGACTCTCAATTCTGATGATATTTTTTAAGAATTCGATCAAAAGTTATAAAATGATCAATTTATAAATTATTTAAGAATTAAACAGATAAAAAAAAACAAAAAAATTCAAGGATTAAAGTGACAAAAAAAGATATAGTTTGATGGTTGAATTGATCAATTAACTCTTATTTTAAAATTTTACATTAATATGATTACTATTACAATCTATAAGAATTCATTTACCATCCAAAAGTAAACATTCATCTTCCTTAAACAAGTCCACCAGCACAAGCGTTTTCGCCATGATTTTGCGACACTGCTGGAGACGTTCAAAATCCCTAATTTGCTCATTAGCCCATCTAAAAAGCTCCCATGAGCTGAAAAAAAATAAAAATAAAAATAAAAATAAAATTTCAAGAACGAAAGATGCCGCCTTTATTTATAGGGCATTCAGGGGATTTTATAAAATTATTACCGATCGTAGGCCATACTCTCTTCTCCCTCTAGGGACTTGGAATGCTGGAGGCAATAATGCTTCTGAGCTAGGGGTGAAGAAGCAGAGCCTTCCTTCTTTACAGTAAAAAATGAAGACAAACCGGAAGGATACGAAATAGAGCTTCAACTGAGCTACAATCATCGGTGAAGCTTTTCCGGCGGTAAGGCGGCAGTGAAGACAGCTATCCCCAATTCCCAAAAACACAGCACAAGCCAACAGAGCCTGTTAATCTCAACATCTCACCCTCCATTAAATCTTTCTTAACCAAATAGGCAATACTATTCTCAGAGATCATATTAGCCTCTCACCTCCTCTCTGCTAATTTCATCTCCCCAAAGCCTCAATATAACACCTCCTCCTAAATTCTCCTTCAATGACTGTATTTATAGAGATCTTCTTCAATGGCCTCTCCTTCACTGATGTAAACTATTCCTCTCCTCAAAAGCTTACTTAAATTAAAACCACAGATTATCCTCTTTCACTCTCTCAGCTCTCTCCGTGGAGTTAAATGCTGCTGAGCATTATTCTCAACCGTTGCAATATAACGGATTCTCCCATGAAAAAGGGGTTGGATTGAAGTAGACGATTCAGATACCTAGACAGGAAATTTCTGCCGTATAATATAAATAAAATACCTTTCATATAATAATATTTCATATTGGCATTAATGTTGGGCCCATGTCTTCTAAAATTTTGACAGATGGCACTTCACTGCATTCTTGTTAATATGATATATAGATTTCATATTTGTCACTATCACAATCAAAACCCAGTGATATATCCAGGACATCTTGGAGGTTCAAAGCAAAAACCCTCCAAAATCCACCAATTATTTCGGGAGATATAAGGGATAGGGGATAATGGCTCACTTAGTATCTGTATGGCCCAAAAAATATATTTTTTTTATTGAAATTTTAATTTCTGTCAATTCAATATCCAAACATTTTACGAGTTGTCAAATTGATACTTCCGGCTAATTTGACATCAATATCTGGGTAAGTCATCACGTGACTGGCACATGGGTTCGATAAGGGGGTAAAATTGTCAACACAATGAATTATTCCTGTCCATTGGTTCATTCCCATCCAAAACCCGACCTGTTTCTCCCTGATAACCATCATTCTGAAATCGAAATCTTTTAGGGGACCAAGGGAAAGGGATTTTGTGGTGGGTGAAGAAAAAGAAGTCTGGTGCTGCACAAGAGTTACCCCCTGAAATTCCAGCTCTCGTACTTGTTGCAACAGACATTCTTGGACCATGAGGAGATGCTCAATGGTTGAACTTGGTAGCACAATGAATTGTTATTACGGCAAACCCAGTTTTTTGAAAACATCATGGATTGACTGAAGGGGAACCGGATTCCGAATCCACTAGGAAACGAATCCGGAGTCCCAGGATTTTAAAAAGTTTTCTCTCACATAAATAGATGAGATCGAGAACGATACCTGGAATGACGAATCTTGCAGAGATCTTTCCTGCGGAATGAATCTGGACGTCTTGATCTACTTGCATAAGATCTTCTAATCTATTCCCTATCTGTCTGGGTGAAC
>JAOXNR010000031.1:1441221-1461440 GCA_028571225.1 Parsonsia alboflavescens
ACTACCCAATGACTAAAGGTAAGTCACCCTACTTAAAGGAGACTAATGTGTTATAACCTTTGTTCAATGGAATGCCCAATTCCATTAATCGGCCAAGAACTAATTCCTTATGATTTAAACTTCCGGTGATCTGTACCTTACTATGTTGAACGTCCCAACACACAGATCACCTATTTAAATCAATTTGAACCTTATTGCATGTTATGCTAATATGTAAAAAATCACTTATTTAGATTATAGAATTTTTACACTTTTTCTCAAAACATGATAGGCTTTTTGGGCATAAATCCCAACATTGACGTCAATCCCTGAAGAAGATTTCTTGGTTGTGAAACTTTTGAGGTAAGGATTCTTGCTCATAATCTAATTTTGGAGCAAAAATTAGAAATCATATGTGAGTGCTCTTATGAAGAAACCTTTCACACTTTTCTTGGTAGCGGGACGGTGGATGTGGCTTCTTCAAATGGTATGGCCCTCCAATGTGTGATCAATCCTGAAGCATCATATCTGGGCTGTTGAAAAGAAATGCCAAATTAAAGTTAGAAATGAAATTTCAAAGGAGTAAGGTCGGATTACTAATGGTTGTTTTGATGGGTTGGTTTATCATCAGTGTCATGCTCCGAGTTTGGTGAATTTTATCTTCGGCAGTGATGTGTTTTAGACTCAGGATGCAAATGGTTGTTGTACCCAGATAGTTGTGTTGATGTAGTGGATGAGAAACATCTGTAATATTGGGGGTGATGCAATGACATGGAAGTTGTATTTGATTCCATTTAGTCATTCTGTTTATGGGTTGTTGTCTTGGAATTGAATTGCAGTCTATTTCATCACATTTAATTGGGCTTGAAAATGTTCAAAAGTGTTGTTTCCCAAATGCATTATATGAAAAGATATTCCCTATGCACAATGAGCCCAAACCATACAAACACAAGGAGCCTAAATGAAACATGTAAATCAAGCCTAAATTAAGCACTAAATCTAGCCGTTTGCAATATCTATACATCAAACAACAAAATAAGTAAAGAAGGAAACCTAAATGAAAGAAATATAAGGAGGCTAAATCAAGCATTATACCATGAAGTGTTGAACTTAGCTGTTTGTATCAGCTATACATCAAACATCAACATAACCAAATTTTGCAACCTAAAGCATTAAATCTAGTTGTTTGTATCAGCAATTAACAAAAATATGGCCCTATACACAACTATCCTAAATGAAGGTCTACAACAAAAGAGCTGTTCAATCACTATAACAAAACAATGGCCATTCACAAAACCCATAATTCAATCACTATAACAAAACAATGGCCATTCACAAAACCCATAAGTAAACGAAAATGTTGTTTGAACTCTTCAGAAAAACAATGCCTGTTCTCTGTAAACGAGCAGCCACAATCAATTCATATTTGCCTTGAAATTTCCCTATCGATTCTCCACTGCCCTTGGACAAGTAACACTCTTGTGGCCAAACTCACGACAAATGTTGTATTTTTTCATCCTTTTCACTTGCATTCGTACCTGCATATGATTTGATACTTTACAAGCATATGAAATGAACTTATGAAAGAAGCATGTAATATTAGTAAGAACAAATGAAACACTTACATTTTCATTAACGACTTCGGAAGGCTGAGACTGATCACCCTCCACCCCAATAGTTACATTCCCACTAGGAACTTCAGTACTTTTTGCAGCTTGTTGTCTTTCTTTTTGCAGGTTCTCCTATTGTGCTCTAGTTCATTACATTTACCACACTTATTAGAAACGGACTAATCTGACGGTTGTTGCTGACCTTGCTTGCAAGGCTGAGTTCCTTCTTTGTCAACATCACCAGCTCCAGGTTCAGTTTGGGAAGCTTCAATTGCTGCATTAGAAAGTAAGGGGCATGATCTTCTATTGTGGTCGGATTTGCAGCACTTGGTGCATCTTCCCTTACCAAGTCTTGCCCTACTCATCTAAGCCTTCCCACTTTTAGAAACCCTACCTTCACCGTGCTTCCATCTTTTTGCTTTTTTGGGTCTCCCAAGCAGTTTGAGTTTAGAGGGGGCACAAAAAAATAGGTCTCTCTGTTCGGGGCCAATTATTGGGATAGGGCAAAATATTTTCTCATAAGCCATCATGAACTTATCCTTGTTGTAACAAATATGCACAAAATCCTCTGGCCTGTGTCCAATCAAACAAATGGATGCCACTGCATGAGGGCATGGAATGCCACTCAACTGCCACCTTTTGCATGAACACGTATGGAGAGCCAAATCAATCACATATTGATCTGTTTGTTGGTGATTAGAGACCGATTAGAGACCTGACATTGTGTCTCTCTAGCAAAGGTGGCACCATAATCTCTTGATTGATCCATAATTTGTTCCAGCCTTTTTTGAATGTTGGGACAGATGACCACATCTTATTTATCAATCCACTCCCTCCTGTTCTTCATCCTTGACATCAAGAACACTCTAATTCTTTCATGGAGAGCTAGTATGGGCTTTTCACGTGCCTCCTATAGTCTTGCATTGAAGCTCTAATAGTGGTTGTTCAACAGAACATCATATTTGATGTTGGTGTTGAAATAGGCCTTCGACTAGTGTCTTGGTGAATCATTCTCTTGGAGCCATTTAAAAGTAGCTTCATCGAACTTTTGGATTTCCTCCATGGTAGCTAAGAACTTGTTCTGATACGAGGCTTGTGCACAGTTCCAGAGCATTGCCTTTAAGGTCTCTCCCGCATGTGACCACTTGAAGTTATTATGGAAATGGCAGACACAATAATGGTGCTCAATCCCTAGCAATAACTCCCCTACTGCTGGTATGAGTCCACGACAATAAAGGTGTAACATGTGTTAAATGGGGGAATAAACTAATACTATCAATTCCAGAGTCCAAGACAAAATAATATACTGAATTCTAAAGAAGCTATATTTAACAACGTGTTCATACCTTTTATCTGTTCGAGATCAGTGCCCACTTGTCTATGTCATAAATATTCAAGTTTTGAATCAATAAGTTGAGAAACATACCTTTTATCTGTTCGAGATCAGTGCCCACTTTATTATTATTATTATTATTATTATTATGTAAAGCAAACTCTGAGAGTTGAGAAATCATTAGTTTTTGAATCCTTAAGATGCCACATTACATAAATTTTTTTAATTTAAAAATATATGTTATATTTTTTTAATTTAAAATTTTAATTAATTGATAAGAATTTTCTTTTATCTATTTATTTTTTTTTATTTTAACAATTCTTGATATCTTACTTTCTCTCTCTTCTTAGTTTTTAACAATTACATCGATTCTCTCAATTCCAGCTACATCAACTTGCTAAGTTCTAAATTAATCCTGCACCATTTTTTAAATGTTACCCAAGATGTTGAAACCTTTGTATTGATCAATTGAGCTTCTTCACACATATTTGCTTCTATTATTCCCTTTAGTTCATTATGGTTGATTTTGATTGTCAGTTAATTTGGGAACTTGAGACTAAGTAAATTTGTTTGTTGGGAAGAATGTTGTTGGATGTAAGTAGGTTTTTGTTGTGAAAGTCAATCCTAAAGGGTCTGTTGCTCAACTCAAGGCTCGTTTGGTGGCTAAAGATTATGCCCAAACATTTGTCGTGGATTATTTTGAAAGTTTCTCTCTTGTTGCAAATTGACATTTGTTCGTTTATTCATCTCCATGGATGCAAGTTGCGATTGACTTTTATATCTGCTTGATATCAAGAATGTGTTTCTTCATGGTGATTTGTAAAAAGAGGTTTATATGGAGCAACCACCGGGTTTTGTTGCTCAGAAGGAATATGGGAAGGTGTGTTGTCTTTGTATATTACTTTATGGTTTGAAACAAAGTCCTCGAGTATGGTTTGAGAAATTTAGTAGAGTTGTTCAAGATTTTGGTATGAAACAGAGCAAGTGTGATCGTTCTATATTTTATCAATAGTCCGATGCTAGTCTTCTCCTCCTACTAGTCTTTCTTGATGACATTATTATTACGGGGAAATGATGCACCTGGCATCTCATCTATCAAAGCCTTTCTGCACATTTAGTTTTAGAAGAACAATTTGGGAGAATTGAAATATATCTTGGGAAGAGGTAACAAGAAGCAAGAAAGGTATTTTTTTTTTCACAAAGAAAGCATGTTCTCGATTTACTACATGAAACTAGGAAATTGGGGGGCTAAACCTTGTAGTACACCAATGACTCCAAGTATCAACCGTAGGAGATATGAGGATGAGATGTTTGAAGATCTAGAGAGATACACGAGATTAGTAGGAAAACTTGGCCATCTTACGATAACTTGACTTGATATTGCATACTCTATAAGTTGTTATGAGTCAATTTTATGACACCACCTTATGATGTTCATTGGAAGACAGTTAAGCAAATTCTTTGTTACATAAGGGAGCTTCAAGAGTTGGTTTGGTGTATCGGAATCATTAAAATACTGATATTGAATGTTTCTCAGATGTAGATTGTTGAGGATAAAAAACTAGTGGGAGATCTACTACTAGGTATTGTGTTTTCATTGAAGGAAATTTAATATTTTGGAAGAGTAAGAAACATATTATTGTCTCTTGATCAAGTGTAGAGTCTGAATACTGAGTAGTGGCTCCTTCCACATGTGACATTATATGGTTGCAAGAGTTGTGAGAAGAAGTAGGGCTAAAATTTGGATTGTCATCTACACTATGGAGTGATAGTCAATCTACACTTCATCTTGGAGCTAATCTTGTTCTTCATAAAATGACTCAACATGTAGGGATTGATTGCCACTTCATTTGAGAGGAGATTCATAAAAAGTGCATTCTTACTAGACATGTTAGAATTAGAGATCAACTTAAAGAATATTTTTACTAATATAGTAAATGATGCTTGGGTTGACTATATTTTTAACAAGTTGGGCATGATTACCAACTTGAGGGGAATGTTACTAGATTGTCATAATAAATTGATTAGAAAAGAATAACTAATTAGTAGATCATGGTTGATTCTAAATAGTTAATTTTGGTAACCAAATATGTCAATAAGTATGCTTTTTTGCGAATAGTGAATATACTGAAATATTTCTCAAACATCTCTTTTAAGCTATCATTTACCAAGTAACAAGTAACAAAGATTACGAACTAAAATGCACCCTTTTTTTTTTTCTAAAAAGAAGTTTTAGCTATTTTATATTTTACTAAATTTAAATATATTTTTAGGGTACACAATTCTAATCTAATTTAATTCAATTACAATAGAACCAATTCAATCTGTTCGATAATGGAATGATTTTTTATTATTATTATTTAAATAAGTTGTTTCAGGTAGATTTTTTAAAAAATGATATTAAACATTAAAAAGTAAATATAAATAATAAATATAAATATATATTATCTATTAAATAATAAAACTAAATAATATCTAAAAGACTAAAATATAATTCGAAGTAAAATTCATAATTTCGTAATAGTTTATTTAACCCTTCAATCGATTTAATTTTATTAGTGGACTCGTCGTATCTAATCCAAACCTTATTAATATATAAATAATCCTAATCCACCTATGCTTTGAATATGATGATTTGCTTCTAAAAAAACCTCAAAAAACTTTTTATTAAGAAAAAAAATATATAAATATAATTAAAATATGACTTATCTAGGGTTCTTCTTCCTCGTAAACTTGCTCAAGGCAACGCAGAGACTCTAGCGGTCTTGCCAAACGCAAATCTCTTCCGTCAGCTCTCTCGCTTAGTCTCTCTACTGCAAATCATGGCTAATTGTTCGTACAATTCTCTGCCTCCGTCCCCGATTCTAGGCTTTTGTATCTGTGATTAACTTTTTTTATTTTTTTATTTTTTTTGTGGTTGTTTATAAATGTAGCAATGGCGAGGTCGTTTCTTCAGGTAGCTGCTACGGAGGAGGTTGCGCCGCCTTTGAGAGTCGTTCAAATTGAGGGATTGGTACTCCGCCCGATCTTTCTCTGCGTTATTATTATGATTTAAAAAAAAAAAAAAAAATTCTGCACTATACATGTATACATATTGCGATTTAGTAATGTTGAAATTTTGCTGGTAGTGAAATTTGAAACTTTATTTAGTTTTGATTAATAAGCATTATTCTTATGATGTGAATTCACTGCGCCCGATTCTTTTTATCTTTTGGTTTTTGGACTCGATTCAGAAGGTTTACTTGCTCTATATTTACGTGATTCAGAAGTCTAAAGGAGGTCAATAAAAGGTGTTTTTTTTTCTTAAAAAAAAAAAAAAACTAATTCTGTGATTATTTCTTTTTCTGATATTTTGTACGATTAACTCCTCACATAAAATATTAGAAAGTTGTCAATTTTAGAACTTCTGAAGTTTATTTATTTATTTTCTATTATTTCTAAATTTATCAATGTAGGTTGTTTTGAAAATAATAAAGCACTGCAAAGAGTTTTCACCAGCTTTGGTCACAGGACAGCTTCTTGGCCTTGATGTTGGCAGTATCCTTGAAGTTACAAATTGTTTCCCATTCCCGGTATGTGACACCAAAGCTCTTTGTTCAAAGAGAAACAGACTGCTATGGAATGAACTGCATGCATTAACTGAATACTAATTATGGCATGATATGAAAAATGACAGATAAGGGATGAAGATGAAGAAATTGAAGCAGAAGGTGCTAATTATCAACTTGAGATGATGAGATGCTTGAGAGAGGTTAATGTAGACAACAACACTGTAGGATGGTGAGTATAGGTTTTCGTTGATTGGATTTACCTTATAATTTTAATGCAAGATAAATTTTAAAGATGGGAATTTCTGGATCTCGTAAACAAATTAGCTAACTGTCCTTGGAAGGTTTTATATTGCATTTATATACTCTTGATGTCGCTTGATGCATGTATATGTAGTACTACTAGTATGGTAAACAGGTTTTGCTATATGAACTGGGGTGTTGAAAAAGCTATTTACTTCCCTAGGTTTGGCCTTGTGCTTGAAAATAATTTGATTAAGTGTACTTGGGGCATTCTTGTTTTGCATTAAAATATTCCACTTTTCCCCGTTGTCAGAGTTGGTTTTTGTGGCCACTAAGTGTGCTGGAACTTCCAATCTTTTTTATTCAGATGATTTGATCTGTGGACTGTTGATGAAAGTCGCATGCTTAAGTTTTTTATTTCCAGTGGTGTTCTAGAACGTATGGACTCTTGCTCTATTCTCCCGTGGATGCTTTTCTTTTTCAATTGTGTTCATTCTTCTTAAGATTAGGTTTCCTGTTCCCGGGCCAGATGTGTTTTTGGTTTTTTGTGCTTTTGGCTAATGTTCCTGTTAACCAGATTTTTTCCTGTGCTGCATCTAGCATGAAGTTACTCTTAGTTTCTTTTGTGCCAAAACCTACTTTTCAGATTCTTTTTGAATTTAAATTTTAGCTTAGTTGAAGCTCTAGTGGCTATATTTTGATAAGTAATGCAAGATTAGCTGTTGATATTAATTTCTGAAACAATTCTTTTCAGAAGTACCTCCTTTCTAATATCTTACAAGAAGTATCAGTAAACTTCGATCATATTTCATCCAGCTGCTATTGATTTTTATTTGTGGAACTAGTATGAGTTCTCTAATTCTGTAGAGATAATTCTTTTCATGATGACATCTTTTAAATTGTTTCTCCAGGTACCAATCAACTTTATTTGGATCCTACCAAACTGTTGAATTGATTGAGACCTTCATGAATTATCAGGTACTCCTTTACACTGCTCTTGTGTGTTAGGCCTTATAATTGAACTGATTGCTCCATAGATCTTTCTAGAAAATCTGATACATGATATGTTATTATCATTCATGAGTGCATTATAAAGCAAGTCACAGCATCATAATGATGCTAAGGTCTTCATCCTGGACCCCTGGTTATCAATGCTAGATAGGTGGAAGTACTTTAGTAAAGAGCTAGAAACCAAGCATCCATTACTCTCAAGCACACAACATATTAGATACAGTGAAGCATTGTAGTATTGAACCTTTGGGAGTCATTATTCCTGATTTAGTTGGAACCAGAGTAGAATGCAGTTGGCTCATGAAATTCAGGAGACATAAAGTGTGCATGTCCTCTTACTTCATAGTTATCTGACCCATTCACCCAGCCATGATTTTTTCTGGAATAAGTATCTCTGCTTTCTTTTGGTTTGATTTGAACTCATGTCTCTATTTTGTCCACTTTCCTTGACAAGCTCATCAAGAAAGGAATCTGGTCAAAGAAATTGTATGTGATACTTCTCTGATTGTCATTTCTTGACATGCTTGCATAATTTGTAAATGGCTTTTAATATATATTAGAAGTTTTTAGTAGATTATTATTATGTTCCATAACTTACAAGTTTATCATATGATTTTAACGTAACTTTTTAATTGACTGTTGTTTCCTTTGGTTAGTCTTAATCATCTCCACACAATGAGGATGCCATCTTATTTGTTAGTTTGTTCAAGACGTTAAACGCTTGAGAATGAGAATTTAGTTGCGTCTACTGTAGGGTATAGTTTTCTTCATATTAACGTGTGCAAACATGATCTGCTCTTTAGAGGTTTTATCCTTTATAGTTTATAATGAACAGTTTTTTCTTTTACATAATATGTGCACATGTGATTGATTTGCATGTTTTTTTTCTTGTTTTTACAGGAGAATATTAGACGTTGTGTCTGCATTATATATGATCCTTCAAGGTCCAACCAAGGTGTCCTAGCATTGAAAGCTTTAAAGCTTTCTGATTCTTTTATGGAACTTTATCGCAATAACAACTTTACTGGAGAGAAGTATGGTTTGCTTTCTTACTGTTTTATCATAAATTTTGATTGAGAATTAGTGAACATGTCATTGTAATGCTGTATGTTTTCTTTTTTTTCCTTAGGTTGAGAGAGAAGAACCTTTCATGGGTTGATATCTTTGAGGAGATCCCTGTAAGCTTATGATACTCTTGTCCCTATATGTTTATGAATTTATCTCAACTATATTTTCTTCTCTTTTATGATATTCAAATGGTTTCTTAAAGATTGCTTGAAGTTCAAGCCATGCTTTTGAAGTTTAACACAATAGTTCTCATTCATTTTCCATATTTATTTTATTTTGTTAATGATTGTGACTGATATGAGATAAAACCATCTTGACCTATGAACTTGGTTGATTTTAGTGCTCTGGAGAGCAGTCAATGTCTTTGCGTTTTGTTTGTGTGGGAATTTTGACATCTTGTTATATAAATATTCCTCTTGACATGTTCCTCCCATGTGTAAATAGAAATTATTTATCTGAAGCTGTTTCCTAAATATTTTCTCTCCTTTGGGGTGATAGGATTCTTGGGGTGTAATAGATTGAATCAGATGCTTGATATCATTGTTAGATGAGTTTCTAAACTGATGTAGAAAGTGATTATTGAATTTGGCTTTCCATACTGCTTGACATTCTTAAGAGAACTTTCTTTGGTTTGACAGATAAAGGTTTCAAATTCTGCTCTCATCAGTGCCTTCATGACTGAACTGGAGCCTGATACACCTGTTGCTCAGGTAAATATTTTTCAGTTGCAGTGATTATATTGATGACCCGAGTGATTATAATTCCTAAATTTATTCTGCTATCTTGTTGTAGTGTGATTACGAAAGACTACAATTGTCAACTCATCCATATTTGGAGAGGAATATGGAATTTTTGATTGAATGTATGGATGATCTATCCATGGAACAGCAAAAGGTTAGTTTTTTCTGTTTTGCTTGCTTATTTAACATTGTGATTGGTCAAATAAATGAGTGGAGTTCTGTTCCTTTCAGTTCCAATTCTATTACCGCAATCTGTCTCGTCAACAAGCTCAGCAGCAAGCCTGGCTTCAGAAGAGAAGGTATTATAATTTGATTAAAAAATTTAACTCCTGATATGGATGGTGGCCCTTGTAAAATTTATGGGTACAGAATTGTTCAAAAGAAAAAAAAAAAGCATATTTTATCTTTCGGTACTATAGGTTACACTGGAATTCAAGGTGGAAAATATTTTCTAAAACAAATTCTGTTGATAAGTAAAGTAAAGAGTGTTGAATGGAAGAAACAATACAAAACTAGTTCCTCAATTTCAGTTTGAGTGAAAAAGGACATATTGGTAGATACCTTTCTGTTGAAAATTTAGCCTCTTGGAGAGGGGGAAAAGGAGAAAAATGAAGAGAAGGTCAAAAACCTTATCAGAATTTGCCACAGTTTGCTGATGGATGGATAATCAAACATATGGTTAGACTGTTTCTTGATGGAACTTCACCTTCTCATGGGCAAATGAACTTCCCCTTCTCTTTCTATCTTCAATTTTTACTCCTCTGGGGACTTGATTCTCCAACTCTGATGTCTGAGAACTCTACTGTGACTGTTCATATCTCTTTCTGTGGATGATGTTTCTGTTTTGATATCTTTGTATAGGGCTGAGAATATGGCGCGCAAAGGTGCAGGAGACGAGCCATTGCCTGAAGAAGATCCTTCAAACCCCATCTTTAAGCCAATTCCAGAGCCATCGCGATTGGATAGCTTTCTCATAACAAATCAAATTTCCAATTATTGCAACCAAATCAATGGGTATGTAGTTCTAAATTTCAGTTGACTGAAGTGTCATGATAATTTGCTAGATAATTCTTGGAAAAAGGGACTTGCAATTTTTTACCATATATTTATGATAGAAGGATCTCTAATTTTTATTGAAGTGTCTTCCCTTTCGTTATCGAGAGGACTGCTTCTCTACTCAGGTATGCATATGAATGTCGGATATAGATATAGAAGGATAAGACACATTCCAGAGATAAGACTTGGCATGTTTAACCTTTTGATATAATATGACTTTGATTTGGGTGTACATGCTTTAGAAGACTGCATGACATGGATTTTGTTTGATCTGATCTTTAAAAGGGATATCCAATCTAGAAACATTTTGGGCATATGTAAAACTCGTAGTTAGTTGCATATGAAGATTTTCAAGATGTAAGAGAAAAATATGTTAAAAAGTTCTTGAATTACGTAATCTGACTTCAGTTAGTGATTTTTTAGGTCTACTGTTGTGTTTTTTTGCATCTTATGAATGAGGTATTTCTTCTTTTGCAAGTCCTCATTGTTATATGTTTTTTGCTTGTATGAGTTACAGAGTTGCGGGACAAAGCTTCAACAGACTGTATTTGATGAAGGCTCTTCATGAGAGTTAAACCTTTGTTGTTGCCTAGTGATAAAAAGAAAGGTGGGAGGAAGAGAAATCTATGATCCAATGTAGCATTTGTGCAATCACTTGGGATTTGAATTCCATTTTCACCTCAGTAATTTTGCCATTTCTAAATTCTTTTTGTAACTCAATTAGATAATAGATGGGTTTAAGGAAGAAGAAAATCTTTGCATGTGAAAGTAAATTACTATTGTAGTTGATTTGTTATTGAGAATGCTGGGTTGTGAGATTGTAAGATTTTTTCTCTCTGGTCTTTCCCTTGAAGCATTGGATTTGTCTATTTTTTAACACTTTGGAAAAGAACTCAAAATCAAATTATAAAATTGATTTTTTTTTCCCCGAAAAATTTGTTTAGTTTCGAAAATTCTCATAATCAAACCATATCTTCTGTAGGAAGGTTATCGTTTTCAAATTTTCTTTTTTGCATCTTTTGTTGTTATGGTCATTCTTCATTTATTTATTTATTTTTTATTTTAAGTTTATATACTATGATAGGGTTTTTAGCCGATTTAGTCCCATAAGTTTGGAAAAAATAACAATTCAATCCATTAAGCATTTTTTTAGTCATAATGGTCCCTTATGTTTTTTCGGTTAGACAGAATGATCTAAATCACTCATTTCTGGCCATTCACACAATGATTTGAGGGGTAAAATAATCATTTTATTATTTCATCATGAAGCTGGATTTAAAAAAAAATTAAAAAAAAATCTGGTTCTTCTTCGATGACTTCCCTTGTTTCCATGGTAATCTAGGCTGTATCGACAATGGAAGATAGAGAAAAATATGGAAGTCCATGATGGGGAAATCATTTAAACCTTCAGAACTAAAAACATTTGTTTAACTTGGAAACTACAGGCAATTCGAATGAACTCATGTTGACAAGTTGGAACTTTGGAAATGTTTAACTTGGAAACTACAGGCAATTCGAATGAACTCATGTTGACAAGTTGGAACTTTGGTTTCCTTAACGTTGCTGTTGGAAGCACGGTTAATAATGGCAATACATACCTTCTGGATCATCATCCCTTAAGAGTTCCCACAAACCCAATAAACACAAGAACCAGATCCATGCGATCCAAATATTGATGACCCGTTACTGGGTCTTCTTCCTTAGTGAGTTTTCTCCAGTGGTGTATAGTTGAATATTTGCCATTCCTACCGGCAACTTTCGGTGATGATTTTCAAGGTTTTATTATTATTTTTTAATTACGGTGAGATTGTAATGGTGGTCTGCTCCACCGCTCATCGGAAAGTGAAAATTTTGGTTTTTTTTTTTTTTCTTAACCCAGCATCAAAGTGCAATAGACCCATGGAATCAAACCCATACCTACTGAGAATAACCCAACAGATGATAATGTACATATGATGCAAATTGCTATTGCCCATGTGAACTTCTAATCTGGAAATTGTTCAATTATTGTCAATTGCGTGCCCAGATCCATGAGTGAGATAGGGCCAATCCAATGGCTTTCGACAGAAGCAACACACTTTCCGTCATCCTCGGAATCCCCAAAAGAATACAATTGACGGTAGACAGAGAGAAAGAAACGGAGTTGAGAAATTCGTGGGTGCTACTGGTGCAGATGAGAATTTCATAAATTTGGTAAGAATTGTTGGTGGTGGCATTAGATAAAATTTTGGTGGGATTTCACTGAAGAATCGGTTGAAGGATTTTTTTTTTTTTTTTAAACCCAGATTCATGATGGAATGATGAAATGACGATTTTACCCCTCAAACCACCATGTGAGTGACCAGAAATGGGTGGTGGTTTGGACTATTTCGGCTGACCGTAAAAACGTGAGGGATCGTTATAACTGAAAAAAACTTAAGTGGGACCAAATCGGCTAAAAACCTTACTATAATATTATTAGCCATGTATTCAAGGGTGAGGTCGAGTGGTGCAGAGGAATAGTTGAGGTGCGTACAAATTGATCTAGATATTGTTAGACTAAAAAAAAAAATAAAAATATTATTAACCATTGTTTATTTATTAATCAATTTCTTTAAGAGCAAAAGATCCAAAATAATCCTTATGAAACTTCAAGTTTTATATTTAAATTTTAAAATTTGCATGTCATAACCTTAAATTTTCAAATCATATACCATATATTCTTATGGAATTCATTTATGAAATATTCACTTGTCCAACTTTTGCCATTATATTTTATTGCTGGTTAACTTTTGCCTTTAAACTTTTTGGTTGTCTAACCTTTACTCCTTACTAAATGCCTTGTCATGTCATACATTGTTTAATTATAATACATTAATAAATGGAATTCCTTTTAACCAATAAAAATTCAAGATTCAATCCACAGTGAATATGAGTTTCTATTTGTGCATTATGGGTATCAAATTAGCTTTATAATTAAATCTATTCATAACAATAAATAGTTTTTACAAATAAACATGGGATAAGATTAATAGTGTCGAGCTAATCAAGAATATCTAAAATTAACACAAGAATTTTGAATGATATCAACATTTCAAATATTTGTGTATGTAACACACATTATTTATGTATTTGTCATGACACATAGTATTTGAAATATTTGGAAGATATTTTATAGATTTTTATAAATTAGTGATACACAATTCAACCACTCACTCATATATATATGAAAATGTCATAGAATGCACTTTAAGTCTCTAATAGATAAAGTTAACTGTTAATTATTATTTTTATTTTTAAAAAAATATTTTGATCCAGTTCCCTAGGGTTTGGTCTATCCTTTTAGAATGTAATATATAAAATATATTACAAAAAATAATTTTTTTAAATTGAAGATTTTATTTTTGTTGGCTGTTAATTTTGATCGTTAGAGACTTAACTGTACACTCCATAAGAAGTGTACTAGTGCACTCTATAGCATTACCCTCCGCCACCCCCCCGCCCCCCACACACATATATATATGATTTTTCTAATATGTGTGAAGTCTCACACCGTTCTGCTATGCGCCAGTGCCAAAACAATGTTGTTTGGTTTGGTTTGGTTTTATTTATTTATTATTTTAAGTTGTGCAAATCTCTCCTTCTCTCTCTCTCTCTCTTCCTCTCAGTGTTGATGGTTTGGGTTTGGTGGTGGTGATGGTGATGGCAATGGGTTGTGGTGATGGGGTGCTGGGTGCTGGAAGACGGTCGGTGAGGTGCTGGGGAAGACGGTAGTGGCAATGGGGTGCTAGGGTGGGGTGGGGAAGATGGTTGGTTTGGTGGTGGCGATGGCTCTCTCCTTCTCTCTCTCTCTCTCTCTTGAGCAGAGTGTTGACAGTTTGGGTTTGGAAGTGGAGATGGTGGTGGCGGTTTGGTTACGATAGATCTGCCATGGTGTAGGTGGTTGTGCATTGATGGGTTTGGTGGTTTGGAGATTTTGGGGGTTTGAGTTTCACCACCAAACTCTCCTACCATTTTCCAATGCTGAGAAGGTTCTCGCCCGAGCTCCAATTTGTTTGCGTAGAACTAGCAATCTCTGGTTCTCTCTTTGTTGCGATGACATTTTTTTTTTTTAAACGACATCGTTTGGCATTGTCGCACACAGGCACAGAGTGCGACAATGCACACATTAGAAAACAGTATATACACATTAGTTTTTTATTAAAAAAAAAATTGAAATTCTTGTTGGCTAGCAAGGATTCCGTATTCAAAAAATATACATTTAATCATGCAAAATTCTTGTGTTTATTTTAGATATTCTTGATTAGTTCAACACATTATCTACCTTATCATATCCTTATTTTTAAAAACTATTTATTATTAGGAATAGATTTAATCAAAAAGCTAATTGGATACACATATTCACTATAAATTGAATCATGAATTTTTATTGATTAAGAATCATTTCATTTTTTGAAGAAAAATAAAATGACACAAAATAAGTTAGTTATTGGAAAGTAAGATTGAATTGCATATTACTAATTCGTTAAATCTACAAAATAACAGATATCATGTATTATATATGGACAATGTTTGGCATGACAAGACATTTAATAAAGGATAAAAGTTAGACAACAATAAAGTTTAGGGGTAAAAGTTGAACAATGATAAAGTACAAGGGTAAAAGTTGGACAGACAAATGTTTTGTAAATGAATTCTGTTAACTTTATTGGTCGGATTGGACGGAAGGACATATTATATACATTTTGAAAATTTGAGGTCATGACAGATGATTTTTAAAGTTTAAGAGCAAAACTTAGATTTTCGTAAAGTTTAAGGTTGTCATGTATCTTTTGCCCTTTCTTATAACTTATTCTCTTATGTTCAAAGACTGTTAATTGGTAATTAATAAAAATAAAAAAGAAGAGCTGATTAATATTTATTTACAATTATATACCTTTGGTTGTTTTCCATCATTATGCCTATAATCATGTAGAGATAGAATATTTCTATCAAAATATATGATGGAAATTCTTTGTCAATATGTAATTCTATGGATTCAATAACATTCTCATGTCACTCTCTATAACACTAATAAAATATTAATAAAAAATTTATTTGTAGTCTTTAATTATTATCTTTTATTAAATTTTATATATTAAGACCTAAGAAAGATAAACAAAACCATAGAGGAACTTCATCTGTTTTGGGACATGTTTTAAATTACCACTGGTGTAATAGGAAGTGACACACAACTGTGTAACAAAAGATCTTGAGCCGTAACTCTATGTATCAAAAAATTAATCATCAATATGAGTCAAGTAAGCATTAAATTGAATTTTAGTGATGGTTTGAATCATTCAAATTTTATTTAATTGATTTTAAATTTATTACAATGGGAGATATATTTTTGTGATTAACTTTTGGAAGGATAATAGAAAGTAAAATGAATATAAATAAATAAATAAATATATATTTATATTATGTGCGATGGAGCATATGGCTTGGCTGTGCATCTCGTCAAAACGATGTTGTTTTGACGTTTTAAAAGAAAAAAAATTAAAAAAAGGGTTTTTAGGGGCAAATGGAGGCAAATCTCGCAGGCAGAAGGAAAATCCATCTCTCTTTCTCATCCTTCTTTGGCTTTCCTTGTGGAATTTCGATGGTGGGTGGCTTTCCTTCTGCGATTTTGGGTAGTTGAAGAGGTGCGGCGGGAGCAGAGGGTGGTGTTGGGTGTGGTGTTGCTCTGTTAGGTGGAGGTGGGTGTGGTGTTGCTTTGCATTTTTTTTTCCTTCGATTCCAGATCTGCTTGGTGGTGGTGTGATGGTGGTTGCTCTGCTTCGTTTTCCTTTTTTTTTTTCCTCTTCTTCTTTAGTTCCTGATCTACAGAGTGGTGGGTGCAGTGGGTGGTGTTTTGGTCCCAACTAAAGGGAAAGAATGAGAATTGGCCTTTTGTTGCCTTAGAAACTCCTGTTGCAAATCTTTCTGGCTTGAATTTATTCGCATCAGCTCCCCATAGTTCAGAACTGTGATGAAGAAGTTTCTAATGGTGGTGGGTGCATGTGATGGTGGTGGTGTTTTGGTGGTGCTCTGTAGATTTGCTCTTGTCGCTCGCCACGCAGGTGGTGGTGGTGGAACGATCTCTTCTTTGCTACTTTCGTTTGGCTTTTATTTTTCTTTTCTTTTATTATTATTATTTTTTCAAAACAACCCCCCAAACGATGTCGTTTTGTTCAATAGTGTTTGAAAAGAAATTACGTCATGCTGTGCGATGCTGCACAACATAGGAAGCCTCTCTCTCTCTCTCTCTATATATATATATATATATATATATATATATATAAACACACACACACACACTGCTTCCACTATCATTTTATAAATTATTTGAACTAACTTTTTTTGTCACTAAACATAAGTCTCATTAGTATGTTAAGTATTTATTGATTTTTGCTACCATATTATCCATGTCCCACTCTTTTCCCTAATCACTTGTGAGTTTTATTAGAATCATAAATAGGGAAATTTAAAAATAATAATAATAATAATTTCGACAAAATGACAACACATCGACAAAAGTTTAGTTTTTGCCATAAAAGATTTTCCATGTACTTTGATTTCGACTTCGGATCTTCTAACGCTTCTTCTATATCATCTTTACATCACTAATGATAAATATATTAGAATTGCATAATGGAAACATAATAATCAATGCGAGAGCTTCAAACTCACCATGTTTGTAATTGTTTCCCATGTCAAGGGATTAAGACATGATAAATACCTTTTGTCGTGTAGATCTACTATCAATTAGCTCCCCAAGTATTGATCCTCTAAATTGTCCACATGACTCTCTGCAAATGATGACATTAGATGTGTCCTTACACACACAGAAACAACTACAATTGTTTCGGAATTGTTAAGTTACTGCTAACATTTTCATAAAGGTTTATTTATAAACCTTCACGACGCAGTCCTAATGGACTTAGCTCATTAGTTGGGCATTTTCTTATTCCTTTTAGGAAAAGGCCAAAAAACTATTTTTTATGGATTAATTAATTAATTAATTAATCCAAACACATAGCTTAGTCACTTAATTTTGGACTTTAGAGTATATTGGTACTCATATACAAATAAGGTGAAAAGCCTAATGTCATTGTAAGCTTTGACTCTATTGTGTGTGACTTTCTAGATTCATTATTTATTAGCAGTAGAAATTAATATTAAATAGACAATTCTAACTTGAATATTCTTCCAAAGTATATTGAAGCTTTCATAAGTCATGAGTGACACCTAGTAACATATCATGACTATCCAAAAAATAGTGAAAAATTAATTTCTTGTTATTAGAACCACATTATAATTGCCATACATTTAATCTCTCCATTTATAATCTTATTAAGTAATCTCCATTACTTATACATACGTCTAATTCTATTTAATCACTTGATTATTCGAGAAACATGTTTTTCTATAATTGTCTTGGCGAAGAACTTTCTAATCAAGATAAATAGAATACATATTAAATATTATATTTCACTTATTTAATTATGACCTAATGGATTCTGTCACTTACTAGTAAGTAACTTCATAATTAAATATTAGGAATCACATATTACCTTATAAGTGAATATAGTAATAATAAATTCCAAATACTCAAATATAAGTCTCACGCGTAGTATTTTTTGTCTAGGGAATATATGCAATTACGATCAATCAATGAATGACATTATATCATTAATTAATATGTCACACGTTTAAGTCATTTATCTCCACAAATACTTCTTTTGTTTATTCTTAAATAGAATGTGATTTTTCATTTTCTAATCTATTATTATTTCCATACTAATAATAGAAAATAAACATAAGCTAATCTTAATGAATTATTCTTGCCCAAAGAATAATTTCACGATCAGAAATACCTATTTAAATTATTCATACAAAGAGATAATATCACATTGATTCTTTCTCATAAGAATAATATTTCTTAATAAACAATTAAGGACATGGGAAGACAATAAATAAATAAAATACATTATTTATTAATAAGGTAACTACATGCTCAAGGGCATACTAATATAACAAAAGTATACATGCATGCTTTTGCAGATATATTTTATGACTCTGGATTTTCTAGTACTTCTCCTACACTGTATTCTACATCACCAATGATAAAATATCCATGCATGCTTTTGCAGATATATTTTATTAATTGAATCCTAAAAAGATATATTAAACTCTAAAGGTACTTTATCTAAATCAGGTAATATGTATTCTTTTATTGGGTGATGTAGAAGATGGTACAAAAGAAGTACTAGAATATCGGAGTCATGTTTTATTGATAAGACTCTAAAAGGACATGCTAAATCCTACGAGAACTTTATCTAAATCGGGTATTATATATTATTTTATTTGGGGGTGTAGAAGATGGTATAGGAGAAGAGCGAGAGTATTTCTGAGCAAAAATAAATAAATAAGTTATAACAAAATGACTGCTAGTGATTTATATCTATTAACTCAAAACATAAGATAACTTAAAATAACTCCAAAATTTAATTCCTTGTACATATAGCTATACTTCATCAGTCTCAAAATATAAGTCATTTTAGACTATTTTATTTGTTCCACAATATAAATATTTTCACAGTTATAAATGCATATTTATTATTTTTTCCCACTATCATCCTCCATTTAATATCCTCTTACATTTGTTATGAAGCAATAAAATTATAGTTATAAACAAGGGACATAAGAGGTAATTTAGACATAATACAAATCTATTTATTGGTTCGTAATCCATGTGAAATGATGGCGAGCGACTTTTATTGTAGTGCGTATATAATATATATTTATGTAGGGAATGATATGGAAAATAGAAGAGCTCAAAATATAGAGCTTTTATCTATATCTTCATATGAAGTTAACCACATGTTGACTATTTAAATATATGTAGGAGAATTTGAATTATGTTGATTTTTTTATATAAATATATATATAGTGCTACTAGCATACTTTATGGCGTGTTTTAGTTAAGTCTCTATGGTCAACTATCATTTTTTTTAAATAAAATAAAATATAGTTTAATCAAGTACTCCTAACGTTTAGTTTATCTTTTTAAGGTTTAGTTTATAAATATATTTACAAAAAATAATTTTCTATAGAAAAATTTATTTTTTCTTAACAGTTGACTTATAGCTAGTTTAGGAGTTTTATAGGAGAGAGAAGAGAATAGAAAATTTAGGTTAGGAGAGAAATGAAAAGAAGAGGAAAGAAAAGAAATTGTAGAAGAGTTGTTTGGGAATTTTAGGAGAGAAGAGAAGAGGAAAGAAATGTATTATTTTTGTTTGGGAGTTTGAAGAGAAAAGAAGTGATGAATTATTTAGAGATGATTTTACAAAAAGTAGCCCTATGTAAAGTTTATTTATATAAATTTTACAAAAATTAAAATTGGTTCCATGTGCAATCCTTCACTTTCTTCCCACATCCTAACGAATTGCAAAATCTCTCCTCTGAGGGATCACGCGTCTTCTCTCTTCTCTTCTTCTCGAAAAATCTCCCAAACAAAGTTATTATTATTATTATTTTACTCTTTTTTTTTTTAACACCTGCCCCCCCACCCCAACCCTCCCAGTACCCTTCCCATCGAGAATCAATAATGACATCCCATTTATCTTCA
>JAOXNR010000031.1:1469268-1480145 GCA_028571225.1 Parsonsia alboflavescens
CAAGGGGGGAGGATTGCCCAAGACCTTATATACTACAATAGGCCCTTAAACAAACCCGATGTGGGATTCTCAACACTAAAGAATACAGAGCACACAATTTTGTGTTCTTCAACTGACGTATCATTTATAATCAGGTCACTTGGAATAATAGAAATGTAAGTTAAGCACATAAGATTGTGCATCTCAAGGGTTATCAAAGCCACAGTATCTAGAAAGAAACATTAGGACATGATTCTTTTCATGCTCATATTGATACAACTTGGAGATAAAAACTCACCCAAAAATAACACTTCCATTCGCTGATTGAGTTTGGAGATCACCAGATACTCGATCATAGAGGACAACATCCTGAACAAAATATCCCATACTATAGCTTCCGTCTCCATAAACCTCAGTGTATAGGCAGGTGACATTAGCTGTGCAACCTGGAGGTTGACCATGAATGATCGCTTTACAGAAATCTTCTTTGCAAGAAACCAATTTACCAGTGACAGAATCCTTGGGATTGTATGGTGTTAATTCCAACTGCCATAAAAAGAATCCAGAGACATTAAACAGGATGGAGTTTGTAGTTTAAGAGAGATTGTTGGACGCGGGTTCTTAAAGGATAGGGAACCACAAAAACAGAAATACAAGGAGACAACATACACCACGATAGCCTCTTGTGGGGCATTGACGGCAATTAATGCAATTAACCCACATTATGTCACTTCCAGTATCTACTTGCACATAATATTCCTTTGAAGGAGTTCCAATTCCTATTTTAGCATAGTATAGCCTACAAACAAGCATCAAAATAAATCAGTTCAAAAGAGAAAATACAAAAACCATACTAATAAAGTCATGTCATTAACCACAGTTGTCCCAGAAGAAAAGGAAAAAACCTCATCACGAAACTCTGTAGGTGATTAGAAAACAATGCAATGCATATAAATTCATCTCAATTCAACACCAAAATAAATGAATGCAACCTATGCCAACTTTAATGCAGTAAATTTCCATTAGTAAAATATATACTCCATATAAATTGCATCATCTGTGTGTATTCTGTGTGTGCATATACTCTATACAGCGTGTCATCTCTATAGCAGTTCCATGTGTATAAATAACTCTGTGTGTGTTTATATATATAAATATAAATATAAATATATATATATATATATATATATATATTTATATTCTCTAATAATCTACTATCATTCAAAACTTAAAAATACAGTGATCAACAGTTTTGCATTCACTCAATGCTTTCTCTACCATGCAAATAATAAATCTGCACCATTAATTTTTTCTTTTTAAGATTTTTTTTTTTAAAAAAAATCTGCATCATTAAAAGAAGACTTGAACATTTAAGAGAAGACTTCAACCATAAATGCAGAGTCACTAATTCATGATCAAGAATTCACCATCATCAACTTAAAAAAATTAAAAAATAAAAACAAAAGAGTAGATGGAAGTGAAAATACTACGTCCCCACCCGACAGCATCTGGCCGACCAGTGCCGCCAATAGGCAAGTCGACGCCGGCAATAATTTGAAGGTGGCGGACACTGTCATGGGCCCTCATGGCACTGAGAGACCTCTCCTTTCCTGCAAACTTGTAATCAACTTGGAAAACGCCGCCGCCGGACACTATTGTAAACCCAAAATTCAAAAAATTCAGTAACAAAAACCAAAATCCCAACAACCTGAGATTTCTTCTTCCCATGATTCCTTGAACTTTTTGGGATTCTGATTGTTCTGGAAAGTGGGTTTTATCTGTATGATTGATTGGAATCTTGAAGAGGGTTTCTTGCAACTGCTATTGGTTTTGCATGTCCGTGCTTCGTCGCTGATGATCGAGGAAGTTAAGAAATTTGGGATTTGTTGGCCGCTGGAAGTTAATTTAGGGAGTTATTTTTGGATGATTGACCGATGAAATGATGGCTGAGGAAGTCTAATTAAGGTTAATTTTCATTTTTGACACAATAAATTTACAATAATTACAATTGAACCATTGGAATTGCACAGGTTTGTTAGAAATGGCTCTACCATGGTCCTTTGGTCCATCTATGGTTGGAAGTAACTTGGCTAAAAGGTGATGTGGGTCCTATTGGAGCTACTGAAATAGGAATTGTCCGGGTATAAACTAGTTAACAAAAAGGAACAATTACGTAGAAAGTCAATATTGATATTTATTAGGGAAGTTTTTTTTTTCGAGCAATTGAGTATTAAACAATTTTCAAAGGTTCTAGTTAACATTTTCGACTATAATTCAACATATTTTCGATCACGATAGGATGCGTTAGTCATTTTGGTATATGAAGTTATGTCTAAATTCAGTATTGATATCCATTTTTCTTTTTTTTTTCTACCAAATAAGTATTTAAATAATTTATAACTTGAAAGTTTTTTTAGTATTTAATTAGTAAAAAGGAAAAATAATGGAAACCAATCATAAATTTATCTATCAAATAAGTGATTCTTCCCTAAAAAAAATTAATGTCGTGACCAATACGTACTATCTTGTTAGAAAATATATTGGAATGTAGTTGGAAGTATTAACTTAGATATTCAAAAGCTTTTTAGGCACTTAGTTGGCAGAAGAAAAAAGATAATAGATACTAATAATGACTTTGCACATAACTTAAGGTACCGAATTAGTTGTCAATCCCAGTGATAAATAGCAATACTTGGGATCGGGAGATCTTGAATTCGAAACACACTGAAAGTAGGTGGGATGTAAAAAAAGGGGACCAAATTAACGATTCTCCTTTAACGAAAAATGGAGAAGTATGTGTGTTAGCCTTGATTCGCACGAGTTTGATAATATTAGATATTAATTAGAGTTTTTCAAATATCTTGGTCAATATATATTTTTTATATTTAGTATTTGGTTATATTCTTTAATAAATATTTAATTTAAATTTTTTATTTTTATTATATTATAATATATTAGTCTTTGAGAAAAAAAAAAAAACATATTACATGATATTAAAAATTTGGTTACGTAATATTTATAATAACTAATTTACCAAACTATATGTAAAATCTATAGTAATATTTCATTAATATTTTTTTTTAAAAAAAAAGAATATCATATTTTCTTTATAAATTATAACATGTTATTAATTGGTGTTTAAAAAAATATATATATGTATTAAGTATCACTCATTTAAACAAAATAGAAGTAATTGAAATTTCATAAAAGAATCTAAAATACACAATAAGAATTTAAATAATATATTCATTCAATTTAAATATGATTATATTAGTAAAAAGCTTTATTATTCTAAAAAAAAATTATATCACATTTCATTAAATGAATTAGTTAAAGAATATTTATAAAACTACTTTCACTAAAGGATAAAAATAATAAGTTTGTATAACAAAAAGTAATATATAAAATATACAAAAAAGTAATAAAATGCTGCAAAGCACAAATTATGAAATGCTTTAGTTAAGTCTCTAACGGTCAAAACTAACTATCAATTGCCTTTTTAAAAATAAAATAAAATTTAATCAAGTACCCAAAGGGTTTAGTTTATAGAAGATATTTGTAAAAATAATGTTTTATACAAGAATTTATTTTTTTCTTAACAGCTGACTTTAACCGTTAAAGACTTTTCTCTGTAGCACTCCATAGCATTACTAATAAAATATAACATTGTATTTTACAGTAAGCTTTTTCATTAGTTATATAAATTAATGTTTTTAGTTTATCTTTTTAGATTGTCATAATATACATATATATATTTATATAAATTCTATTTTATAGTGCTTTTTCAAATACTATTGATTTTATTTCTTACACCCACCCCTCATATATACCCCATTGAGAATTATCGGTGACAACCATCTACCTTCATGTCTCAAAAATACTATTGATTTTTAATATACATAATATTATTCTCTTTAATAATATTCATTAGCTAAATAAATTGATGTTTTTAATATATCATTTTAAATCGTCAGTATATATAGATTAATTCTATTTTATAGTATTTTTTCAAATACTATTGGTTTTTAATATACATAATATTATTATCATTAATAATATATTAATAGGTCAGGTCAAAACGGGTTAAAGAAAACCAAGGCAACGTAGGCCAGTGCAGGTTTATCAACTTACCCCAGCATGGGTCTTGAAAATTAAAACTCAAACCTACTAGTTCTAAATCTTCTAATATATTCTCTTTAATACGCTATTGAAAATCATAACCATGTTGATGTTGCTCCTTCTTCTATAGACCACTCGGGAATTAAGTGCACAGATCACTTGGGACCAAAACAGTAGCCTTCGGGACCTGAAAAGATAAGTTAAAGATTAAGAAACTCCTCTTTCATTCTCCGATGCCAAAGTTAGAGAGAGGAGAAAACATTAGAAAGAGAACGGAAAGTCTATAGAGAGAAAAACATTTCCAAAAAATGAACCAACTATGCTTATTTATAGTTGTGTATGAAAGGTAACGAGGAAGAAAAATGTAACTTGTCTTCTGACCAACTTGCAATATAACAATATTAAATTGTTTGCAAGTTGAGTTACATTTTATTATTTTATTTAAATGTGTGTTATATACTTGTCTTTTAATTATTTTTATAAATATACTTTATTAACTAAACTTAAAAAGATAAACTAAATCGGGTACTTAGATATCTTTAGGACATATGTGAGTTTTTCCTTGGTGCATCTGAAATCCATCCCTACCCCATTTTTGTACCGATAAAGTAAAATCCATCCCAAATAGATTAGGTCATATTGCATTCCCTACTTCTAAGGTATAATCCCCTTTATTTTTCCTTTTCTTTTTATTTTTTCACCCCTCAGATCCATGGATCTATTAAATCAAAAACTTGAAAGCTGTTGGTTTCGCCTAAAGAAGGAAAGTTCTTTGCATGTTAAAGATTCCGCCTTGCCATGAAAAAGTCGTACAAGCAGGAAATTACAAAGCCAAATATTTTGCCTAATCCAAATTCAGCTTTGCGAATAGAGATATGCCAAAGTTCTAAGGAGAACAATCTGGAAAATCTATAGGCTCTTTGCAGTACATTAGAGAAGAAAGTTCTATGGGAGAAACACCCACGGAGGAAATTAGGGTTGATTAGAAGAGGGATGATGGAAGAATTTCTTTTTTCTTTTTTTTTTTTTTGACTAGTTTACCTTTAAAGAAATGGCACATGAATCTCACATGTTAAATGTTATTGTATTCTGTCTTCGAACCTGGTAGCGGGGTAATAAAAGTTAATCGTAATTTGATTATGTATATAAATAAATAAATAAAAATTAAATCGGGAGGCATTTAGGATGAATTGTAAATAGTTGGTATTTTTTCACTATTCACCCTTAATACTCTATATTCAGAAAATATAATTTAAACAATAATTATAATATAGAATCCACTTTAAGCATTCATGGTTGGAATTATGTTACTTACCAGCAATCCCGTGTCTAACCTCTCGATATCGAATCCCCTCAATATCAAGAGAATATGTAAATTGCATGATGTATACATCATGTGATTAGGTATAATTAAAAGGCATTAATTTTATCCAAAACTTAGTGCACATTTTTGCAACTAAAGAGTTTAAACATGCTTCAACCAAAGGCCAACGCAATTAGCTCTCAATCCTTAAGCTTTCATAGGTTTGAGTAATAAAACATCACTCAGATGGGTTGAGTTTTACTCTCTAAGATCTTATCGAATTAGTCATTAACCCAATATTGATATAAAACTAGATGAATCAAAATGTCTTTTTTTATAAATATATTTATATATATGTAATGTAAAGTGTGAACTCATTCAAAAATTAGTCTCATCGGACACTAAACAGCTCTTGGCTGAGTAAAAAAGAAAACAGTAGAACTGCCTTGTCCCAAGTATGATAAAACCAATTTGGTTGACCAAAAAAAGAAACAAAACTAATTGGTTTTCCATAAAATGTTCAATCAAGTTTGATTTCAGGAACATGTCTAACTTTGTAAAAATCTTGTCCATCAAATCCATTTACTGTTCTCAGTCTATTCTTGAATCCCTTTGTCATCCATCTAACATTCAATTTCTGAAGTGTCAAAATGAACTGTAATTCATCAGGAAGCATTTCCAATCTGTCACAATATGCTAAAACCAGCCTAGAAAGATTAGGCATTGCTCCTCTGCTCATCTTCCACTTCTCCAAGTTAATCAAATTCCACAGCTTCAAGTATTTCAGCTGAGGAAATCCCACATCAGAACAGACCATTTCTTCCCCAACAAAAGATGAACTAAAAAATGT
The DNA here is from genome assembly GCA_028571225.1 of Parsonsia alboflavescens. Taxonomy (NCBI): domain Eukaryota; kingdom Viridiplantae; phylum Streptophyta; class Magnoliopsida; order Gentianales; family Apocynaceae; genus Parsonsia; species Parsonsia alboflavescens. Next base: position 1,475,520 of record JAOXNR010000031.1, read on the forward strand.
CAGACTACTTAGCTTTGGGAGTCTCTCAAGAATCTCCATGGCATCTTCTTCAAGTTGAGAGCCCTGAAATGAGATCTTTGTTAGGCTTGGAGAAAAGTTGGAAGAACTTGGTAACTTTCCGATCCGCCCACATATGAACAATTTGTTGAGCCTTGGACAACCTAGTAGTTCTGTCAAACTACTCAGTTCATCTCTTGAACTGAATTCTTGTCCTCTAAGAGAGAGGGAAAAACGTCGGAGCCGGCTCAGATTGAAGCTAAGATAGTCTATGATCAGAGGCAAATCTTCAAGCTTTTCCTTGATTTTTGTCCTTAGTTTCCTAAGATTTGTCAACCCTTCAAGATCTTTGACATCACACAAGCTTGTGTCAAAGTTTATCAGTGTTTCCAAATTGATCAATCCATCAAATCTCAGTTTTGTCCCATCTTTAGTATAGAATTGTGCTGGAAGGTAAATGTGCCTTAGCCTTACCAATTTCCATAGCACATTTGGGATTTGTACCAAAATTCCTGTCATTTCCAAATCAAGTGTTTGCAGATACATTAGACTACCTAATGAGGATGGTAGCTTCTTGAGAATGGAATTTCTTATACTTAGATATCTCAAGTGGATTAGCCCTCCAATGGATTCAGGCAACTGATCATTGGAATCACAGAATCCTTGTAAATCCAAAACCCTGAGTAGTTTGAAATCACTGAAAAAGAATCTTGAATTTTTCCAAAATGTTCCTCCTCTGCAGCAGTCATTATTAGCATAAACAAAAACTGACCTGGTGTGATGTGCATATCCTGATGGAGCACTTATCCCAGTTGAATTAGAACCGATATAAATGGAAACTCGATGAACTGTGCCCTCTAATGGATTCACATCCATTAGCTTCTTCTTTCCATTTCTGAAATCAAGAATCTTGGTAAAATTTTCTTCTCTGACTTTCGACAGGCATAGGTCTCTCATAAGGTCGTGAAGCCTGCAGGTTTTGAAACGGTCTGTGGTTTCCTTTAACCGAACTTGTACTAAACACCTTTGTGCTAGTTCACTCAAGTATCTTTCAGCCACATCCATCATGGTTTCTTCGTCGGCTCGATCATCGGATGATATTAGGCCTTCTGCCACCCAAAGTTGATACAATTTCTCAGCATTAACTTCAGAGTCTTCAGGGAAGTTTGCCAAATAGAGGAAACATTGCTTGAATTTATATGGCAGGTCATGGTAGCTGAAAGCCAAGACATTTGTTACTGCCTGTTTTCCATGGCCTTCACCTTTAGCTAAGTACCAACTGATATTTTGGTGTACCATTTGCCATTGTCTGAGTGTATTTCTCTTTGCTAGAAGTCCTCCAAGAACAACTATGGCCAGTGGTAATCCACAACAATTTTTCACCATTTCCCTCCCTAGATTCTCCATGTCTTGATCAATACTAAAGCCTATTTTTAGAATGCCAAAATGAACAAAAGACAGATTAGATAAAACAGGATATGAATTCTTGAATATTCGAAATAGAATCAAAACAGAAGTAATAATTACCAGTGTGATCTCTTCTGGGAAATGCTTTCTTCTGAAGAAGTTCCCAACTTTCCTCGTCGTGTAAGAATCTAGGATTATAGAGAAATCCCACATGGCAGACGTGCAATGCAACTTCCTTGTTTCGAGTTGTGAGCAGAATCTTGCTGACTGTCCTAAGAGTAGGAAATGCAGATTTGAGAGAATCCCAAGCTTCTGTTGACCAAATATCATCAAGAACCACCAAGCATTTCTTGTTAACTTGAACTTGATGGAGCTGCCTCACCAATTCTTCATCTCTCATACCCACAATCTGTTCTCTCTTCTCTGGCATGAGTTTGATAAGAATACCTTGCAAGATGTCCTTCTTCTCCCATTGCTGAGAGACACATGTCCAAGCAAAATCATCAAAATAATGCCTCACGTGACGATGATTGTACAATTTTCTTGCCATTGTGGTCTTACCTATACCCCCCATGCCCCAGATTGAAACAACTCTATACCAATGATCATCTTCATTCAACAAATGGGATGCTAAAACTTCAATATCTTCCTCCAATCCCACAAAGTGATCATCAAGTTCATGAGAATAAGCCCGTGTCAGCTCACGTTTTCGTTCATGTCCACCATTACATGATAAACCATCAACATTCACTCCATGATAAGTCTGCAACCTTTCAGTAAGTCCATTGATCCTCCCTTTGATGGCCAGAATCTGATTCCCAACCCTGTGATTAACAAGAACCCGATTGAAAAAACCCGAGATTAGTCTCAGCAAGTTTCTTCTTGAATTCCTCCCCCCTGAGGAGGAGGATTCAATTCTAACAGCAAAATATTCAAGAATGCTGTCTTCTATATCATAAGCAGCCTCCCTCACTTGGGCAATTTGGTTACGAATCATTTCATCTTCATATTGCCTGAAATCTGCATCTTTCAAGAAACACTGAATCCGTGTTAGCTGAGCTTGAACTTCCTCAACTTGACCTCTTACTCCCTGCTGGAACTTTACCTGTTCAAGTAACAAACTTCTGGTTGTTTCAAGAACAACAGAAACAATAGCCTGAGCCATTTATATCGTTAGTGTTTTTTTTTTTTATTGAAATGAAAGAAAAATTAAAGATCAAATTCACTCGTACTTTTGGAGGAATAATATGTATATGAAGAAGAGAAGAAGAATATGAAAAATGTTTTATTAGTCAAAAGGGAAATTACCAAAGAAACTTGATCATCTAATATTCGTCACCATTGTTCGAATATGCTTTGTATATTCCTACAAAATAATCGAACACCTAGCTTGAGAATTGATTTTGTTGATATTCTAAATATATATCATTTGTTTAATCTTAACCGGCCAAATTCCCAAGTTAGACTTTTTTATTAGTCAAAATTATTTCATAGTTTATTAGAGGAGAGTAGAAGTATATACTCTCATATCATACTCCAATATTATTTGGATCAAAAGAGGAGAGACTAATTTTATCTCATAATAAGTTAATGCACAAAACATTATTCCTTGCTTATATTCAAAATTATGTGTGAGAATATGGATGAAAGAATAATGCATTGCGTAACACTCAAATATCGCCTCAAAATAAACTTATTTTGTCAATCTTATGAATCTTTTAAATCCTTTTATCTTTTGGGATCGCGTGATGCAATTTCTATGTTTTTCCATTTAAGGTTAAGTATTTTATTGATACATAATTATATTTTCTTCCATAAATTTATATTGAATTTGTATGTTGCAATTCATTTAAGCCAAAAACAAAGGAATTTTTAACCCCAAAGAATGATATTTCCTTGCCAGTGCCCAAAGGAAACAAATAAATGAGGTCACTATAATAAATACATGGTTTAATCATACAACTCTCCCGTTTCCCGAAAACAAAAACCTTAAAAAGGATATCAATCTGTTTTAGGCATAACAGAGCTCATTTTCTGCAGAGCATTTGGTGCAAAATCACAGGAAGCGAGGCAAAGGAAATTGAGTCACAGATTGGGAAGGTAAGAAATGGAAATTTAGCTCTCGAACATCTGGTTCGATACTACTAAAAACTCTGCACAAGAATATGCAGTAATGGTGGGTTGTTGGTTAAGGGAAGAAATGGAAGAAGATCGAACCAGGAACACACTTGCCCCGTCATTGCTCTTTCTTAGAGTTTGAAACTTTCAAAGAAATGTCTGACTTCAATTTGCAGCCTTTTGAAATTAGTTTTTGAACTAAATCATCCATCTCTTCTTCATTCGTCTCGTATATATAGAAAGCAACAAAGACGAAGGGAATTCCTGACACCCAAAAAAAATAAAATGGAAAAAGATGATGAGACCAGTAAGATTTGAGTGAGAATATTTGATGCCTAAGAAGTCTAATAATATCTTTCATGTGTTTGCATAGCCCTTTTTAGGGTGATCAGCGACAGAATTGGTCAATGATAGGCCATCCCAGATCGAATAAAACAAACAAGTGAAGGGCCAATGAAAGAAAATGCAGAGATAAAATGGGAAATGGAAAAGGAAAGAGGGGTAATATTCTCTGCCGAAAGGAAAAGTAATGTAAGGGTTGGGTCATATGAGAGAGAGAGAAACATACCTATTACAAACAAACTGTGCAGAGAAAAAGCTCCCAGAATGCTCAAAATCAGAAGAAAGAAAACAACCTGCTCCATTGATATATGTAAGATCAGTGCGAAGTTAGCAATGAACAACAAAACTACACTTAATGAAAAGAATAAAGACTGACCAGAAAATAATACCAAACAAAACAAAGTTCAGTTAAAATTTATTTCAGACTGACTGAGCCCATTATTCTTTGTATTGAATTCTTTTTACAATAAAGCTAGTTAGAAATTTCAGAGGCAATCCTGAAAACAGGATAAATTCACTTTAAAATTCAATTTAATTCAAAATTTAATGTTTAATATGAAGAATAAATTGAATCACTGTCAAAAGATTTGATACGATTTACACCAGAATGGACAGCAACTGATCTTCAATACTATCAACAAAAGATAGTGAGTATATTTACTTTTGATGAACATTGAAAATATTTAAAATAATAATAATAATAAGTTAGTGAGTATTTCCTTAATATTGGTAAAATAATTTTAAATGACAATTAAATTGGGA